>BMAV01004985.1:545456-599719 GCA_019973955.1 Trichonephila inaurata madagascariensis
GGACGTATTTGGTGAAACCATTCTTCTATTGGTCCAAGTCCCCTTCACTCGGTGTACCTTGAAACCGGTGGCTGGCGTGGGAACTGCGTCGGTATCTTACTGTCGGCTAGATCAAGGGAGGTCAGAGGTTGACTTCCCTTAGGACATCAGCGTCGGGGTGTCCACCCTGAGATACTTTCCCACGAGAAACTACTTGGCTGTTGAAATGTCACTCGTTCCCGACGGGAAATGGGTCTTTGGTGGATACCGCCGCAAGTTAAAAGAAAATTTTCAAATGCCACCTAAGGAATCCCAACAAGAAAATTTTTTAGCCATTAGACCCCATGACTCACTTCACCCTGTCAAAAAGACTCGAACGAGAAAAAGTTCAAGATCTTATTCGTCGATCATCAAAGGACAATAAATCTACAATAACTTGAACAAAATATGGTAGTTTTTCCTGCAAATAACATTCTTGTAATGTTAGCGAAAAGTGTGTGTGATTTATGTCATTTAAAGTCACGCACATTTGAAATTGCTTGGTTTAGTTTGATTGCTATTTTTTCTGAAATTATCAAAGAAAAATGGAAAAGTCCATAAAAGTAGGCAAGTATACTTTCCCTTAGTTAAATTATTCATTGGAATTACGATTTTTATCGTGTTCAATACAAATAATCATAAAAAAAAGGGATTGGGGCACTGGCGTAGCTAGTTCTGAACGGGCCCTGTATCAAAATTCCCTCGGGGCCCTATTTTAAATATGAAAGCCCTGTTAGTGGGACTGTAGTTACACATGTTGGGGCCCCGTATCATTGATACGGCGGTAACTACGCCCCTGGATTGGGTAAACTCAGTCACCCCTCGCGACCATTAACGCTAGTATCGAGAGCGCTCCTGCTTTCAGGTTACAGGAGACCCCAATATCGGCAAACATATTATCGATTGGTTTTGAAAAACAGTACTCTCTGAATACCATCATTTCATTTCTCTCTCCTGGTCGAGATTAGTTAATTGTCCTGGTCGAGATTAGTCCTTTTCTCGAATGTTCTAGAACGATAGCAATCTTTGACAGTTAAGGTTGTGTTGTCGAATGTTCTAGAACGATAGCCATCTTTGACAGTTAAGGTTGTGTTGGGTTTACTGAAGTACTCTTTCAGTTGCATTTATTTGTTTGGGGGGATTCTTTCACAGGTAAATTTAACTCTTAATTTAAAGAATTCTATGTTGATAGAAATTTATTTTTATTTTATTTCTGTAAAATCGAGTATTGTACATTATGAATACGTCATCAACATTTATAATAGTATAAACCTGTGCTGGTTTGATTTGAGAAATAGAAAAATGAATGTTTTTCATAATTTCCCACATTTTTATGCCAGATTAACGTGTTCACATATTATTTCTTCAAGGATTAATTTTAGCTTCTGCGGCGGTTTTTCGATGGAATTAATTTTTCTATAACTCATCCATATTTTAAAAATGAATACGAATCTCGTAAAGCAAATGCTTTTGGAACCAGATAGATAAAACTAGTTTATTTAAGTAAGCAAAAAACATAAAGTTTTGGTCTTGAATTAGATATTTAGTTTTGGGTAGAATTATTAAGACAATATGTAAATAATTAAATGTTTTGTATCTGTTTTGAAAACACAATGAGGCAAAAAATAAATGATATAGGAATACCTTCACTTCTATCTTCAAACTCTTCCTGAAATATTAGGTGACAGAAGTTAAGTGTGAAATTAGAATGTATGTATTACTTAGGACTTGATATAAATATTTTGGGAAGATGTATGTGTTGATGCAATTAAGCTATATTCAATTATCTAATTTGTTTCATTACATATGTATATATTAAAACTCTATGTCCATTAAATTTTTTGAGCATGGTAATAAATAATTAAAATTTAAGATTATGAGACTACTTTGTAAAAAACTCAACATATTCAATTTGTGGCTAGAAAAACTGTTTGCAATAGCATTGCACAACTTTTCACATGCATTTTGCTTTTATTATTTCATTGTTTTACAAATAATATTTAATATTCTCGGGAGATTTCTGATGTATCAATCTTTATCAAACTATGGGTTTAAAAATTCAGATCTCGGATTAATTTTGAATCCACTGTTGACTGTTGTGCAGAATGATACTACAGATAGTGGAATTATGAAATATACTGCTGTAATAATCAATTGTGTAATTCTTGTGTAGAATTAAAAGAATGAAATTATGTAAAATTAGAAATGATATGGATACAGCTTTTTATAATAGGCTTGAATCATAATCTGAAAAGTTTTGATTTCATCTTGTTTATAAATTTAATTCAATGATGTAATTCATTTTCAAATTTAAACTAGATTACAAGTTTCATTTTATTTTGAAAATATTTCTGTAAAAAAAATGTGGAGCTTATTTGATAACAGGGGTAATTGCGCCAAGTGCTGCTTCTTGTTGCTGGAATGAAATCCAATATGGCGGCCTAGCGGTAATTTAATGATACGCAATAATTTAAAAGAAATGTTTTGAAATACATTGAAATGTATTTCAAATAAAGGATATAGGAAGAGATTGAGAATAGCCGAGATCAATCAATAAATAATGAATAATAATATGTAATAAAAAGTAGCATGAACTAATAATAGTATTATATAAGCAGCATATAATAATTTTATAATAATATTTTATCTTAATTATATATAATATATTCATATAGTACGATTTTATAACGGTTATTAGAAATAATAATCATATATTATAATTAAATTGTAATTATTAAAAAGAATAATCGTCGAATTGTAAGGAAATAAAAATAGGAACTAATTTGATAACGGGGTAACTGCGCCAAGCGCTGCTTGGCGCGATTGCTGTAGCTGGACTGGAATCCAATATGGCGGCGTCCGCTTAGTCATCGGGACGGAAAATAATTTGAACTGCATGATTGCCGACAATTTTAGATGTAACCAAAGAATAATGTTGATGAAAATAGGTAGTGAAAGTGTACTTACCTTTTATGGATGTGGACGAAAGCATGAGATATGAGTACCAGGATTTTTTTTTTTGCAAAAGGAAAGAAATATGAGGACTATAATAAATACGAAAGGTAATTGATGGAAGTGTGAAAAATGCATTTTTTGAACTGGTTGTAATAATGAAAAGGAAGTTTTAAAAACTCAAAAAAAAAAAATGCAATGCAAGTGGTTGAAAATGTTACGAAAGGATTATGAATTCGATTCCTCGACTCCCCTTCCCGAAACAATTCTCCATTCAGCCCAATTAATATTGCGAACAAGGTCAAGAAATTTAATGAATGGGTCCTCTTTCAGAGCGAAAAACAAATTTTCCTGAACATGTACCAGGCGATATATCCTTCAAATCTTCCTTTTCGATTATATTCAGGCAAGGAAGCTTTGAAGTGGCGCTAGGTAACTTCGATAGTATTTCTATGAGCGCCGGTCTCAGAATCAACGAATTCGAGCGAATGGTTAACTGTAAGGTGATGATAGCCTCTTTCGCTCAACCTTTCGTAAGATTTCCAACAGTCTGATATAACAGTTGTTCCTGGTTCGATCCATAATTCAGTAAGGCCGAGAAGTGTTTCTGCCGTCCTGTCGTGAACTGCAACCAGGAAGCAGCGTCCCGTCTCGCGCTCTACCCCGCCAAAAACCCACTGTCCCACCACGAAATGACCCTTATTAGATTTTCTTTTCCCAATTTTACTCGTCAATTTCAACCGTTTTACCCCCCCCCCCCCAAGCTTCTCTGTGTTAACGACAATATGTTCTATTAACACATCGGACGCATAGCTGCGCCAATCGGCAACAGCCTGTGAATAAATACCAAGCTCCTTATGAATTTGAGCGAACGAGGAACGTCGGTAGAATTCATAAATTAAAAGAATAGTCGGAATAGGCAATTTGCTTCCTGAAAAAAAAGAATTGAATCTGATAGATTTCTTACTGCGGCAGCGCAAATTTCCGCAGCGAAAGATGCGACCGTCCAATTTTTTCGATGTGTCCAGAGCAACCTTCATGCCGCGGCCTTATTTCTCGCATTGGACCGCGTTCGAAATCAAAGAAATTTTGGAAAGGAATGAGAAAAGATAATCATTATTTTTTAAGAATAATGTAGACCAAAAGTGTGAATTGGGTACACATTTAGGACCAAAGAAATTAAAAGAGCCATGATATGTCCGGGAAAAAAAATCCTGGTACTGGCCAATTACTGCGTAAATGTCCATTTTCTGGAGAAAAATAAAAACAGAGCAAAGCAAAGCAGCAGGTAACTGAAAATGATAGCATTTCGAAGATTTCGAATTAAAAACGTCCGAAATGCAAAATTTGACCGCGCAATAAAAAGAAACCAATAAGAATAAAGTATTTAGAATTAAAATCGTCTGAAATTAACACGATTAGCGTGTGCAAAAAAAAAGCAATTAAAATGAACTACATTAAACGTCATCTCCATGGCAACCACATCACCAAACGAAAGAAATTTCAAGCCAACCATATTGCAATTTTATCGCCCATGTTGGCGAACATAAACAACCACTTGGCGCAGTTACCCCCGTTATCAAATTAGCACCCAATAGAAATAGTTATAAATAAGATAATAATTATAATTAAATAATAATTATAAATAAATAACATTAATTGTAAATAAAATATGTAATAATATTTATAAATAAACGCTAAAAGAAACAATTATAAATAACGAATATTATAGGATGATTACACACAGTAATAATTGCATTTATTTTTCATTATGAATAAAATAATTACATAATGTATGTTAAAATTAATTTAAAATATCAATTACAAAGTAGTGAAAGCATGCAATATGAAACTTGCACTGCAAGTTCCTTCAACGAATTTCATCGAACAAAGAACGTAAAAAAAAAAAAAATTTAAAACGAAAATAAATGATTTATAGCGATAATTAAAAGCAGAACACTTATTCTTTAAGAAAAAAATATTCTAGTACTCACTCATTTTAGAAATATCCATATTCGAAAATTGCCCATAATTAAACAGAAGATGCAAAGAATAGAAAAATTAAACTGAAAATGGTTAAATTTTTAAAGATATCATCTAAAATTAAAGGGTTACAGCGGGAAAAAACGAATAAAAGTTATTTCTAATATACGTTATCCCCATGGCAACCACATCGACAGAGGATAAAAATATTAAAGTAACCATATTGTAATATTATCGCCCATCTTGGCGAACATAAACAACAGCTTGGCGCTACTACCCCTGATATCAAATTAGCACCAAAAATGTTGTTGGTTTTCAAGTTTTACCATATAAGTCAGTCCAAAATATTTTTATTCAAAAATATTTTGGAATGACTGTATATGGTGTGTAACTGATGTAATAAGTAAATATATTGTATCTTTAATATATTAAAATTTATTGTATTTTTTGGTTGCATTGTGTGTTAGTCCACACTTTGTTGAGACAATATATAACAGACATACCCAAATATCAACCAAGCCAAATTTTTATTGTAACTGTATTATCTACATAAATAACTTCATTCGATAAACCCATCTTTTAATGGTTGATTTTACTTGAGTCAGAGACTTTATTTTGACTTGTCTTGTATACAAGGACAGGACTGATCTTAAGCTGCCAGCTGGCTGGCCGCGTGTAAAGACCCAATGTGCCGCCCCTCTTGAGAATTTTTCATATTTTGACTAATACTTAACATTGATGTTATAATCTCATCTACCTGTATAAGAGCAAAATGTAAAACATGAATAAAAATTCAAATAGACACAAAAATTCCTTTTCTATATTTGGTTTTTTTATATTGTAAAACTAAATCCCCTTCCCCCCCACCCCAATGCATATTGAATTTAAACACTCTAATATCTTCAGTAATTTTTTCCACATTAAATATTTTCGTTAAGAAACTTTCATGAAAATCATTTTTGAGACACCTTTGCTAAGGATTAGTCCACAGTGGTGCCAGAGTGCAGCTCATAAGCTAGAAAACCTTTTCTATTGTGGTATTGCTAGCCCTACCCTGAATTTTGCTGTTAAACGAAGGATGCGTGTAAAGAGAAGACATTAATGGACAGTGGCTCAACACACTGTATGCTAACATTCTATTTTTCTAAAACTATGCTATATTATAGGGAAATCTGGATTTATTTTGATTTTTCAATAACGATAAGATTCAACATATTCAGTTTATTATAAGTTTTATTTTGAGAAATTAGAAAAATTGCACTTGATTGATAGAATTATATGCAACCTGCACCCGCCTCTTGCTTTGGCCGCCTGTGTGCCGTGCACAGACTGCACACCTGGTAGGATCAGCCCTGTACAAGGATGTGATTTTTTGTTTTAAAAAGTATATTAGGAAAAGAAGTTTGCAAGAAAAGGTATGTAATCAGCTTTAAAAAAGCTTTGTTCTAAAAACTGCATTTCAATGTTATGAAAATATCCATTTGGGTGAGTGAAAGAATTTGATATATTTAAATGGAGCTCCCATTAGAAAGAGAACATCTACATGAGTTAGTAAGACCATAAAAAAGGTGTATAGTTAGCAGTAAAAATGTTTAAAAATAACACTGTTTTAAAAATATGCATTGGGTGAGTCTAAGAATTTAATGAATTCAAAGATTCATTCAGTTGATATATTTGAGAGACGAGAGCTATTAGAAAGGAAGAGAAAACTGTATAATATAAGCAAGAGCACAAGAAAAGGTATGTGATCAACAGTGAAAAGATTTTCAAAAAATAAGATGAATTCTTTTTCTTCTTTTAATAAGAATTTAACAAATATGATTAACTAAATTATTTTTTTTAAAAAGGAATATGATCATTTATTAAATTTTATTCATCTGTATGATCTTGTCCATGTCCTTCTGACACCATATCCAGTTTTCATTATAACAACTTTAAAATTGTGTCAAAAGCACATTTTTCAAATTTGAAAATTGTCTGAAAGTGGTGAACTAAAATAGCATTTGACTAATTCCTCCCCTCCCCCCTTCCCATAAGATGTTAGAATATATATATATATATTTTACATACTAGTAAACTAATAAGTCCATTAAATGAAGAAATTTATTGTTAAAAAAGTAATGTGCAAAAGTTTTTTTAAAAACTAACATTTTAACCATGTGCTATAAAACAAATTTTAAAAACATTGACTTTTTAACCAATTAAATATCATTTCTAGGTTAAATATGCTTGAACCTTATGCAGGCCATCGCAATAATCTCCAGGTAATATTAGCCAACTGCTCAAATCGTTTTGGGCATCTTCTTCTGGATAATCTTGTAAGTATTTTTAATAAATTTCAGTTTCTTATCACAAGCAAAAATTTTAATTTTAAAAGTATGAAGATTTTGGAAAAAGTAAGATATAAATATCCATTATATTTGATTTTAAATTTTCACTTATACCTGCACCAGAATGTATTTTTTTAATATGTAATTTTTTATAAAATGTTCTATTTCTCAGAATTTTCATAAAAATCTGAAATGTATCTTATCAGCATTTTAATGTATTTCTCCTTAATTATGTAGCTTATTTAACAGATCAATTTCTCCAGCTAGAATGAGTTAAACCATAGGTTTCCAACACTGTGGCGTAGCTAGCTCTGAGGGGGCCCTGTATCAAAAATCCTTTAAGACCCTTTTTTAGATATGGGAGCCTTGTTAGTGGGACAGTAGTTACACATTTTGGGGCCCCCCATCATTGATACAGTAGCAGCTACGCCCTTGGTACCCAACCTTTTTTGAACTGGAGCCCCCTTTTTCTAGAGAATATTTTGATAAAGCCCCCTTCACAATCCAGAGAAATAAGAGCATACATAATACAGGGTGAAAACACGAATTAAATTTTTAAAAAATATTCTATTTCCAATAGAATATATTTTAATTTTGTTTATTTCTAAACCCCCCAATTTTTTTACTTGCAAATCTGCAATAGCTATTGTCATGAATGTACAATTTTAAATACAATCAACATAAGGTAATGAATATTAAAATTTACTTTTGTTGTTACATAATCAGTGTTTTTTTTTGTATTTTAGACTACATTTGGTTAATCTGCCCATACCCCTCTATACCATCTCAAAAACCCCTAACTTATTCTGGGTCTTTTACTGTCTCCCTGGAAGCCTCAAATGTCCATAAGGGGGCATTATAACCCAGGGTGAGAACCTATGAGTTAAACATTTAAATGTACTGATGTACGGGAGACTAATGAATAAGTTTAAATTGTATGAAAAAATAGAATCTTCCAGTGAATGGGTGTGTGTGTGTGTGGAAACAAAGGTAAAAAAATTAATACAAAAGAACTAAATGCAATAAAATCACGTGCAAAGGCTAGATATTATTATTCAAATGTATTTGCCTTTTCTCATTTAAATTTTAATTGAAGAAATTCCTAGAATTTTTTCATTTGAACAGCACTATGTGAAAATATTTTAAGGTAAAACTTAAAAGCAATTTTGTTGATTTCCATATTTTTGCCTCTGAAAGGAATTTTTAAAAAATTTTTAAAACCCAGTAAGAACTGGGGGAAATATTTTTTTGTTAAAGATACTTCATTTTTTAAAAGTAATATTGCTTTTATTACTGCATCAATCGTGAAAAGTCGCCTTAACTTATGTTAATCTATGTTGATCAACAATCTCAAAAAGTATTCAGAAGTAACAATAAACAAATCATTTTAAGTAACATTGTTTGGAGAATATCATAATGATATAAAATACAAGTGCTAATTTTTTAATTTTCTTCCTGTCTTCATGTATTTGAAAGGTATTTGATTTGCAAACCATGCCTTCCAATCTGCTATTAAGTATAGCTTTTAACTGTAAGGGAAATGTGTGCGTTCATAGTAATTTCATTAACAGATTTGGTGCATTATAATTTTCTTAGTTTTATTCTTATGTTGTTTATTTATATTTTATATATTTTTCTGTGGTTAGTTCCCATAATTTCCCCAGTTCTCATGAAGTTTTTTCTGTAGGTTTGCCTCTATAAGGGCACTGATGAATCAAAAAGGAATATCAAATCATTTCCTGCAATAAGAAGTAGAAAGATACAATACTGATGTTTAACAGCTACTAATTGATCATGATACTACAGGAAATGTTTGATGCATTTATGTGGGACATGCCATTGGTGCCCAAGGTCTTTTGTAATCTTTGAGAAGAAACTTGTATGTGTTACCGGCAAAGTATGAAATGCCGGCATTCTATAGAATCCCTGACGTTTTTAGGCAAAGTATGAAATAGGATAATTATATACTTTGCCTAGGCATTGTATAGAATGCCAAATGCTATTTAGGCAAAGTATGAAAAAAGGTCTTAATAAGGCTATTTTATAAATGACGTGCATTCCTAAGAAATACAAATGTTATACTAGAAAAATAATAAGAGTGTCATTTAAAAAAATGTATTCAAAATACGTAAAGAAAAATGAAAGTTGTACTGAACAAGATTGTCTTCTTTATTAAGGGGACTTGGCATATTTTGAACAATTATTTTTTATTTATGTATTTAAAAATTTTATTTTAGCATTAACATTTTGCATATTTTTATTCAAGAAAATAATAGGAGATGAAATTTTGTGTAAATTATTCACACAATTTAGAAAAATTGAAAGTTTTAAAAAAATATGGAACACTTTAAAATAATACTCCTTTTGTACTTGCTAATTATTTGACCTGAAATGTTTTGTAACTTTCCTAAGAATGTCTTAAACAAATTTGTGAATCCATTTTACAATAATTTAATTAATGTTAGAGTAAAAAAATAAAATGTAGATATGCATGCTAAAATTCAACGAAAATACCAAAATCTCCTACATTAAAATTTTTTTAAAAAAAAAGTATTAAGTTTACAGCACAAACTGAATGCCCAATTTTGTTACATGCTTTATACATAATACACAGGGGGAAAAAAGCGAAGTGATTGATTAATATTTATGGAAGGAGAAGCATTTTGAATGCGAAAAATTACAAACTGAGATGAACCACTGTTAAGTTTGTAATTCTAAAAAAATAATTATAAGCTTAAATAACATAAAATATCTCTTTAAAATAATAGCTACATAGTTTCGTAAGAATAATCGCATTTTCAAATTATTTCAAATCGTATATTTTATAAACAATCCCCTTTTTAGAGAGTATTAATTGCATAAAAAAACTCAAGGAAAATGTTAAAAATAAAAAAAAAATTTCTACAATTGCACAAATTTTAAAGCTTTTTTTCTCCACATAATATTGAAATATTATATTTTTATGGAAAACATATGATGAATAAGAACTGAAGTAATAAAAAAAATTTAAAAAAAAGCCTTAATGAAAAAAATTTCACAAATGCACACAATTCTGAAGAAATACAAATTACACATTAATGTAATATTTAAGAAATATCTTGCTTTATTTATAAAAGCTTCTTTTTTTAGTTATTATTTCACTTTTTACAATAGCTTTTTTTTTAATCTAAAAAGGGATGTTTGTTTATATTTTTCAATTGAAGTTTTTCCAACTTCTAATTTTCAGGCATGCAAAAATGATGTATCATTAGAAAGGTAATAATGCAAAGAATATAACTAAATAAAAAAATAAATGATATTTTGATCATTTTTAGGGTGCCATGTGGGTGCCATGTGCCATGCTCTTGAGGGAAATAAAACCTGGCTTATTCGATCCTTCTCTAACTGCTCTTCCAGTTATTATAATTACATGCTCACAGGGCTATTCCTTACATAGTTTTTAATTGTTATAAACTTTTAAAATTTATTTAAATCCACAATATCTTGGCTCCTGTTTAAGTCTCGGACTTAAGATTTGAACCAACTGTTCCACTTGTCGAGACCCATCCAGTCATATACTTGACTCCCATTGTGTAGGCATGGGGAGGGCTTAAGCACTAAAATAACATGTTCTCATGTTAATCCTATGGGGTCTGAAAAAATCCCCCCCCCCCAAGAAATTGAACTTGGTACTTGATTTTTGTTGGTACGCGCGAGCCTTGCATGGAATTGGCCCCCTCCGGGGCCCCCCCATAGGGCTTCCCCATTAATAACTCGAATCCTATGCTATCTTGGGGTCGAGAGACCACACCGGCTGGATTCGATTGTTTTCCCTATGAGCTCTTCAAATATGTAATTTTATCCCAATAGCCCTATTGCTTCCCCCCATTTCACGTTTTTAAGCAATTTTAAAATTTTTTAAATTCCTCATAGCTTCGAGGAGTTTTGACCTGTATGATTTGGAAGTACAAGGACTCAACCTCCCAGGTGTCTCCCCCCCTCCGCGGGTAGCATTTTGCCAATGCAAATCCTGATTGGCTCATTTCATCATTCACTTACTATCATTATGGAAATGACATTGAAGAGACGTTATTTTAAAATATTGACAAGATGCTGTCCAGGGAGGGGAGACACTTGAACTTTCGTGATTCTAAATGAAAAAATAAATTATCCTAAATATTAATGGATTTGAAATCTAAAAATTTTATTCATGCATGTAAATGTTCTTTCTTTAATTGTACATAACAAATTTTAAATACTTGCAGATTAAAAGTACATGATTAAAATCTTGATAAAAAGTTGTGTAAAAGTTATATTAATTTTTATTTCATAAACCTATCCCCTTCAAAGTATTCTTGTTTTTTTAAATATATTATCTGTAGATATTTCTGGAAGTCTTTCCTTTGACATTTTAAATTGTGTATTTATAACATTCTAAATTTTTTAAATCATGTAGTTAATTTATTGTATGAGTTTATTTTTTTCTGAATGTAGTTGGGGATTGTGTGTTATCAAATCAGTGTATAATCAATATGATCGATGCAGACATGTAGGGATATTAACAGAGAACTATCAAGAATGATATTCAGTAAGGCATAATATTGCGATGGAGCTAAATTCTTGAGGTCCTCTTATTTGGTCATTTTCTCTTCATGTGATTGAGCTGTACCCTATAATATTTCAACTCCTTACTGATTTCTTTGTCCTCAATATTTGTATTTTCATAAACTTTTGAAGCCTTTTAGACTCTTAAATAAAACTTGCAACCACAGTAGCTTTGTGATCATGGTTGAGAATTTGTCTAGTGTTTTTGAGTCAAAGTTGGAGTTGTAATGCCATTGTGAAAACCCCTCATGTTGAGAGAAGGGCAGATACATTAAATTTGTCAAGGTTATTATTTATGTTTGCATGATGTAAAAGTTGAAGAGTTGGGTGCCAGCTGAGGTATTATTCTTGTTACTTGACTGTAGTTTAAAATTGTTGTTTTCAAAAGCCCTTGCATGACTTCTACAAATACATTTTTAACAAACCATGTTGAATGAAGCTGTGGACATTCTTCACCTTATTTTTTTTCATACACATGAATGATCCACAACATTTATAAATTATCTTGAGTATCTATACATTCACAATAGTTGTTTTAAAGCATTTTAAGGAGTTTGTCTTTCCAATTTGTATTATAAAATTTGAGATTGATTTGTAAACTCATTTTCACCATCTCATGAGTAGGAAATTTTTCATTTGTGTTAAGGGTGCAAGATATAACTATAGAAACTATATTTTAACATTTGATAAAGCATTTAAAGTTTGAAATACATGAATTGATTTTCAGAAATTGTTGCGCTTTTTTCATGCATAATTCACTTTTTAATAAATCCTTCTATATGACAAACTATTGTGGTTGTGTGATATACCCAAATTTTATAACTTAAGTCAAATTAAAATTGAAGCATTCTTATCAGTTATGAAAGATAATTTTCGACAGTAATATAATGAAATGATCTAAACAACTTGCTCATAACTGTTTTTTTATTAAGTAAAGTTTTTTTTAAAAAATGCAGTTATGAAATAACATTTCGAATTGATGTACATATTATTTTTTTTACTTTTCTAGTGTTAAATATTTGTACTACTTTATGAGCTAAAAAAGTAAATTACAGATTGGTTTGAATTTTGTCACTCAAATTTAAACTGTACAAGCATACATATGTTAAAAAGTAGTAATAATTACAGTAACCATTATTATTGCTACTCTTAGTTTCCGATATTTTCTTAAAATTTTGTGAAACATGATTTCTATGTTTTCATTTCTATTTTTATAACAAAAATATAACCTGCTCCATTGCTAATCATAATAAACCAACAATAATGTAAGGCTTTAGCTTAGTAAATTGGATTTATTCTCATTCAGATCTCCCTCTGACTTAAAGACTCAATTTTTAACATAAATGTGTATTCTGCTTCCTTCCATATGTGGGAGTTTGAAAATTAAAATAAAATTGATACCTTTTCCACAAAAATATAAATTTAAACAAAGAAAAACCAATTTCTTTTAAACCAAAAATTCAGGTTTTCTTGAATGAAATATGATAAGTGTGATTTTGTTCTGTGTGAAATACTTGTATTCTAGTTTATATACTCAAAAGTAACTGTTTTGATACTTTTTTTAAAAAAAATTGCAGGGTATGCAGTATGATGTGATGACTCCAGATAAAGATGAAGCTTTGAAAATTCCTGATTATTTTTCACCCTCCCAGTATGTGGAAGAAATTGCCAAGAACAACGCTAGAGGCGTTGCAAAATACCACACCTTTTCTGCATATGTATGATACATTTTTGGAAGATATATTAAGTTTAGAAATAGTATATTATAATTGAATTAATACTATAATAAGGTTTATATACATTACAGTTAAATGCATTAATTTTTATTTATATTTTTGTCTCCTACTTTACGTGTTATATATAAATTTTAGTTTCCTTATGTGTAAGCATAAATTGAACACTAATTTTTATTCAGATGTGCTTAGTTAAATGTTTCCAAATTGTAATGCAAGATAAAATTGTTTTTTTAAAATTATATTAAGTAATTAGAAATATTTTTGATGTATTCCTTACATGAGAGAACGGTGTATATTTTAACAGTAACATGAGCGTTCATTTAATTTATTGCTATCTATAACAATGAAAGGATTGTAAATAATATTTTAAGTTCTTTTTATATATTTGGTATTTTATGCTTGTTAAGACATTAACTCGCTATGACTTAAAGGTGCAATGAAAACAGTGAGTTATTTTCAGTGTTATATATATATTCTCGCAGAGAAAAGTAAAAAAATTTATTTTGTTTGATTTTTTTTTTGCAAGATCAACCTTGAAGAAAATATCAATTAATGATAGTTTTATTTCGAAAAATAATTATTTGCCTGATTGGGGTGGTATAGCATATGTGGAATGCCTAAAGTAATTTTTGCTATTTCTGTCAGAAGATACATTAAAGAATTTAAACCAAAATATTCTTCAACAGAACAATAAATTCAACATTTAATCAAAATAGAATAAAATAAAACTTGTGTATATACAAAAGCAGACAGATGTTGTGCAGTATTAGTACATGCACAATAAAAAAAAACTAAATTCACAGAAAATTTTATCAGACGTTTTACTTTGTTAAAATGTGCAAGTCATCCGCATGAGAAAAGTTGATGGCAAACTTATAGCATGAGGTTTTGATGCACCAGAATTTGCAAATGTGATGTATGGTAATAGAGCAAGTGATTCCCAAAGTGGTCTTTATAGACCTCCAGGGGTTTATGACGAAATCCAAGGGGTCTACGTTAGCCAAAAAATAATTAGGAGATCCATGAGGTGTAAATAGGGATTGCGACTCTCATTAAACCGGATCTTGACTTTAATTTTAAAAGGAAATTCAATCAAATAGAAACCAGATTCACCCATTTAACAGATTTATTTCCTAAGTTTAATGAGGATAATTGGCAGTTTCAAGGCAACAGCATAAATTTTATTAAAACAAGGACCTCATTTCAGCATTTCTTGTGTGAGAATTAAGCTAAAGATGTATAATATTGGACATCGCTAATTTTCTTCCCAGTTTCTTAATTGTCACAGAAAATCTGCTAGATAAAAGACGTTTCAACCTACGTTCAACATTTCAATATCCGTTTTTTAGATTTTAAAATTGGGTTTGATAATGCTTTGACTATAGTAATACCACAGTAGGCAATCACTTCATATGGTCACATTGGAAAAAAAAGTGTCAAATTACAAGAATTGGGCACTAAGGAAGATCTTAAAGTAAAGTTCAGAAACGTATGTCGGCAATTTTGGCTTTAAAAAGATATACCTGTTCTCAAACTATAGAATACCTGGAGAAAGTTTGTGACTGCTTTTCCGATTGAGGAGTTTCAGCATGTTTGCCAAACTCCAAAACAAAAAAAGACTGAACACTATTAACCGAGGAGATATTTAGGGTTAACCTGACAAGACTGATTCAAAATGTTCAAAATTTGTTATTGAATCCCACTAAGAGCATTTATTTGTTGCTCAGTTAATTTATGTAACAGTTATTTTATGCATTAATTAAATTTTGATTTAAGTTGTTTCTTAAGTTTTAAGCACTGTACTTCACTACAGTTAGGAATTAAAATTTTGTAAAGTAGTTCTATACCAGCTGTCAAAATTACATTTAAGTTGATGAATTTGCAAAAATTCAATATTAGGTAAGAAACTACTAAAAACTGGAAAACCTTGCAAGGGGTCTATGAGGCAAAAAGTATGCTGCCCATAAAATGCAATTTGTATTTCAGGTATGTATGCTCTGTAGGTTTGAAAGACAATTGTTTCTTCAAAATTAATTTGAAGTTATCTTAATTTGGAAAATGCTTTATTTGACCTCAGTATTAGTTTTTAGATTTCTCCAGATTTCTGAAACATAGTTTGTCTGGAAGTTAATTGTAGATTTAAATGTTCTGGGGAGCCTTAAATCCCAAAGGATACAAGGAATTGTGTCTAAAGTTATGGCCAAGTATGAAAAGGAACAATGTGTTACTCCTAAACTGTTGCCCATACTATTGAAACAAAATATTTGCCCAGAATTAAAATCCATAGCTGAGCAAACGGCAGCTCATTTAAACATTAGTCAAGAAGATTCCATTTCAAGCATATTTCATCTGGAGCTTCACAGATCAAGTTGCATAATGTCTACAATGGTGCAGAAAACATCAAATAGGAATCTTGATGTAATTTGGGAAGCTGCAATTTGATGTAATGAATAGTCTTGCATTTGATTTTATTCTAAAGGAGGAATTAAGTAAGATCCAACGAAAGCATTCCTTCCTGATTGCTTGGTTCCGACTCTTGAATATGGCGGCTGGTCTTTGTTGGTGTGAGTTGTTATTCCTTGTCTATCTTTAGAACCACAATAATCACTCTGTAGGATATGGTAACAATCCAAACCTATTTTGACATTTTAAGATCATGTTCATCCAATGGTGGAACCAATATTTCCTGGTGCCATCCCTTGTTTTAGACTGATAATGCTCCTGTCCATACAGCAAAGGGCAACACTAATTGATTTATTGAACATGATGTGTGTGGGAAGTGAAGCAGTTTGCATTGATGCACTCCGCTACCGGATCATATATTATTGATCCTTTGTGAAAATATGTTGCATTCCTTATGACTAAGCATTGTAAATCAAGTTGAAAAGCATTGATTTCCTATTTATTTTTAATTCCATCCCAAAATTGAAAGACTAAACAATACAGTTACTCCTAAGAAATTAACATAGGGTCTTTAAAAAAAATAGTGCTATGTTTTGAATTATATATAAATTTTTAATTACTGTATTGGTGTTTCGAGTTCCCCTTTCCTCCTCCATAATGGATAAGTGCATGTTATGCGAGATGATTTAGTTTCTTTGCTAATCCTCCTCAAATTACATCTTATCAGGTTACTCTAGCTACGTTCGATTTCAATATAAGGGACACAGGGTGCCATTTAGGGGTCATTAAAAAACGTTCCAGCTGAAAGTCACATTTGCACCACCCGGCCCACCACAGCACCTTTGTAAAATGCACATTTGCACCACACGTCGCGAAGGGGTTAATAGTACTTAAGGATATTTTCATACTGAATTTCATTTGAATTGATTTAATAGTTTTTGAAAAATCACAAAAATGTTCGTTTCTTAACTATCAATTGGTCTGTAATTGAAATATATATGTATATATATATATTTTTTTTTGTTTCCAGGAGAAGCCACTTGTCGTTATTGGTGTTGATACAATTGTTGTGACAGATGGTGAAATATATGTAAAGCCAAAAGATATGGATGAAATTATTGCATTATTTAAAAAGTAAGTAATTTTTCTTATATATACATTCTCTCTCTTTGAATTCTCGAAAGTAAAGTGTTTGTACACTAGTAATTTTCTGCAAAATTTAATATTTCCGACTACTAAAAAGCAATGTATCAGAATTGTAGTTTTTTAAAAATATCTGCATTTTGTTATTGAAATAATGTAATAAGTTTTTAAAATGTAACTATTATTTTTTAAAATTAATAATAAAAAAAACTAGTAAGAAATTGTGCTACAAAAGTTTTCCTACACTTAAAAAAATTCTCAACTCAGCTTTGAATGTTGTATTTCTTTCATAATTTAGTACTTAGTGGGATATCTTTCAACATCCAAAACAAGTTTCAAATGTCTTGGTATAGGTTTCCTCAGTTTTTTGTAATTTGTATATCGATGTGCCTCCATTCTTTTGTGATTGTTTTTTACTTCACATTTTGTTTTTATATGTCATATTTTCTTACTTTAAAAATTCAAATTCGCACCAAATATGTTCTACTGGTCTGAAATCATATAATTTAGGAGGTGTTTTCAGAATTCAGGGACAGTTAGATACCAGAGGCGTACATCGAGAGCAATGCTCTTGTGGTCATTATCTTGTCGTCTGATAGTTATATGAAATCGTTTTCAATATCCAAATTTTGGGTGGATAATTTTAAATTGTTCTTTGATATATTTAAATATAACTCATGATTCTAAATACCATCAAAAATACCTAATCCTGAAGCTGATTTACACCCCCCACACAAGAACTTCTCCACTGCCATGCTTCCAACTAAATTCTTGGGAGAAGAAAATTCAACATTGACAGCAAATTGGTGTTGGGATGATAGCAAATTCAACATTTCTGTGTTTTGTCATAAAAAAACTACATTTTATCTGAAGTACAGATTCAGGGCTGTAGCCTTCATATATCGACCAAAATTTACAGTTGTTTGTTCTGACCTTTTTCAACTTAATACATTATTTTGCAAAATCAGCACATGTATGCAATGAATGAAATAATCAACTAAAACAATATGCCTTTCTGCATTGTTCTTCAAGAAAGAGTCATGTAATGGAGTTTGTAGATCGTGAAGGGCTAATATATTCTCCATTGCAAGGAAAAGTAAACTGTCTTCATCTATCAATTCTATATTCAACAGCAAAGGATTCATGCATGCAAGTAAACATTCACTACATGAAAACGCACCTAAACGCAGAAAGTGTATAATGAACTACACCACAGTTGATTAGTTATCTAGTACTGTAAATAGCCAACTTATACAATTCAATGATGAACATCATTACAGGAAAAAAGTACTAAAGAGAATAGTGGCTGTTATAAAGTTCTTAGCATCAAAAGGACTGTTTATTAGACAGGAAAATCAAACTAGGTTCTTTGAATAACGGATATTCTGGCACTTTGGGGTTGAGTTGAGTGAATATTAACGCCGCACTGTTCAGCTACATGAGGGCTTTTGCTGACGGACCACGTAATTTTGAACCATGGTCAAGTGATGTGGACGACACCTGAGCTGGCACCCCCTCTCCTAACTACCACACCGCACCAATGGGAGGACGTTTCAGCTCTCGACAGATTAAGCGAGCATCGCTGCCCTACATGGCGGATCTTTTGTGATACTGGACTCGGAACTAGTGACAAAGCCAGCCACGATCCGATACCTATACCACTCGGCTACTGCGGCCCTGGTACTTTGGAACTTCTAAATTTGATCCATTTTCATACAAACATGTAAAAAAAGCACGGCAATTCTAGAAGAGGTAATCTTTATCTGCTACAATTTGTGAGGAATTCGTAGAAATCATGGCATCGGAAGTCTTGGATATTATTGTCATTGAAATACAGAAAGCTAAGTATCCTGTTTCTGCTGATTCTATACCAGATATGAGTCATGGTGACCAAATAACATTTATTTTATGATATGTTCCAAAATGGTGCACCCATTGAGAGATTTTGCAGTTTATTGATATTAATGGAGTATTGCAGAGTATCTGATGGAAGTTTTGTTTCCATTTTTGGAAAGTAACAACACTTCACTCAGAGATTGTAGAGATTAGTCATACGACAATGTGTCGTGAAAATGTTCAGGAATGCAAACATGACTTCAAGAAATAAAGAAATATGCTATATACATGCAAAGTGCAGGACATTTTTTAACGTAATTGGCATTCAAGCAATAAAATGTAACTGTAATTTAACAATTTTCTTTTTGTCCAAAATTTCTATAATTTTTTTCTTATCAACCCTCTGTTCAGATATAAATCTGAATTGCGATGTAAATAAAAATGTACTGCCCATAAAAAAAACACATTGGTCTGCATGTGTAGATGCAATTAAACTACTACAAATCTGGACAATAAGCAAAGAAACTATACAGAATTTTACTGAAATAATATCACAAATGAATGTGTTAAGCTGAGCTGAAGGTAGTTCAAACAAATACTCAGAAATGCAGCGTTTTTGGTCACATTGTGTATATATATATGAAATGAAATGGGTTTTTGAATATTGTAATGTCTTAAAAAGACCTATAGTGTAGTAATGTTCTAAAATTTTGATTCCTCATCTGGACATCTTTTTTATGGTACTACATTTTGGCACTTTACACAAAAATACCGATAATGTTCCCATAATATAGTTTTATTGGTATAAAAATAAATTTTTGTGCCCCAGTATGACTCGTGCAAAATAAATTTGATTTAAAATATTGAAATCAGTCAATGTTAACCTTATTTTTCCAATTGCCAAGATTTATAACAGCTGAAATAATGATGCACATTACAGGGCTTCTAAAGTAATTAATATTTTTCAAGTTATATTTAAATTTTTCAAATTGAATTTAAAGTAATAGCATTTTTGTTTCTCTTGAAAAGATGTTTTATTTCAGTTTAATTTATGAATAGTAAACACATTGTACTTGCACTTAGCAAGGATGTGGAAAACATATAATTTAACCTATTAACTGTTAACTTTTTTATTGTACTTATTTCATAGTTATTTTACAATCTCTAGAAGGGGACTACTGCACATTTTAAAATTTATTATAGCTATTTACCAATCATAAACTTGTATTTAAACTATCATTTATGAGATGTTATGTCTATTTTAATGATTAATGAAGTATATAAAAAAATATATGTTCTAGGTTGAGTGGAAAGCATCATGATATTTTCACTGGTGTATCCATAATCTATGGAATAGATTACTACAAAGGTAATTATTGCTTTTTTTCATATTTGAAATATTTTTAGTTCCTTATATAACTATAAATTGTATTCTTGAATGACTGCAGTTGCCAAGTGGTCATGGAAGTGAACTCATAGTCAATGTTATGTCCAATTAGCCTCTCATCAATTGGCCATTGAATTCTTAAAAATAATCCATTACTTAAATTCTCAAAAAATCCAATATATTTGTCATTGGAATGAATAGCCACAAAATGGTTGACATAGGTACTAAGTCTGTATTTAGTTTTATGTACCTACCATCCCAACCTACAACATTGTAAAATAAAAGTGCATTGAAGCAGCTATACCATTGAAATATCAATAGATTCTTTGGGTAATTAAGTGAATAATGTAAAAACAACTGGTAGCTGAAAGTCACTATCATGTAAAAGACAAACTGTTATTTTAATACATCTACGAATTTGATATGTGTTACCGGCAAAGTATGAAATGCTGGCATTCTATAGAACGCCTGACGTTTTTAGGCAAAGTATGAAATATGAGAATTATTTCATACTTTGCTTAGGCATTGTATAGAATGACCAAAACTGATTAAGCAAAGTATGAAATAAGATCAAAATAACACTATTATGTCAATGACGTACATTTCTAAAAAATACAAATGTTATTCTGAGAAAATAATGAGTGTCAAAAAAATTATTCAAAATACGTAAAGAAAAAATAAGAACTTAAAATTAACCTACTTATTGCAACATGGTAGGCTTGAATGCCATTTTGAATTGCATTTCATTACATTTTTCATGCAAAGATCATTCTTATTTTGGTACTTTGTTTTACACATACATATGACGAATTCTTCACTGCTTCCATTGGAATGAGCAATTGCAACTGACAGAAGAGGAATTTCTTTAATTCTAAGCAAGTTCTTAGTGTATAAAGTAAATTCTGATTTTGCTTATACTTGTTTTAAAATTCCTTCAGAAATTTCAAATCAATAGAAACCTTTTCCTACTCTTTACAAGTTCTAATATATTGGCCTTCAGAAAAAAATCACAGATTTCGCAACAATGCCTTTTTTAAATAAATTTTTCTTTTTTTTTCTGGCAAGATTCACAAAGGTGGATGTACAGTTCAATATCATAACATGTAACGTTTTTGTATTTGGTTGAAAGTTCTTTCACAGAATTCTATCATGTCCTCCGTGTCCAATAGCCATATGAGCTTCATGAAGTACGTAAAATAACTCAGAATCCGCTACGTAATACTGTATAGAAGTGCTTCCTAACTTTTTATCCCCATGGACCGGTCAACGTTTGGTAATTTTGCCGCTGAGGGTGGGATGTTTATATTTTAAATCATTTTGATTTAATAATTGTATTTAAACATGCCTTCAGAATAGTTACTCCAAAAAATGAATATAAAGTGATTTTATATGAAATATAAAGTGATTTCCATTTTTAGTCAAACACTAGAGAAACACACCCCGGTAAATAAAATGGAAATAATTTAATACTCCTTGAGTGGCCTGATACCATTTGAGCCACGGACTAGTGGTTGGGAACCATTCTTTATAGTACTAATGCCTTCTTCATTTAACAGGTTACATGAGTTAACTTTTATTTTCTCCAAACATCACACCATAGCTATTCAGCAACCAATAGACCCTGAGTTCCTTTTTAGTAGTCATTTTGGCATTTTTTGTACATCAGTTATTTACTTCTAATAAGTAATTTCAGTTTTTAAAAAAGTATCTTTTTTTTTTTGGTAGCTTTAACTCTAATTTTGGGCAGCTCAGTGTCGAATAGTTGTTTCATGTCTATGGACCAGGGGTCGGCAAACTTTTTTTTAGTTGTGGCATGTCAAAAACCAATCTACCAATTATGATTCAGCATGCCACACAGAATGACTCTTTTGAAACAATTTGATTCTCCCGATAATGTTTACAGATATAGAGAATAAAGTTATATCAATTTACAGCTTTATCACACATTAATTTTGCATCAATTAAAAATACTTCTTAACAAAACAATAAACAGCATAAAATATAACTTTCTTCAACAAAAATAAAAAAAAAACTCAAAATTGTACATGTGCTATATTTTATAAACATTTATTAAAATAAGAAATAGACAACGTAAAATATAAGTATTTCCCTTCATTACTGTTAAATAAAAAGATAAATAAAATTTTTAAAGTTAACCTAGTGCTGCTTCACTTTCATATCACAAAAAATGTGGTGTAATTTGTGCCTTTCACTTTGACACGATTCTGAGCATTCAGTTGTTAAACAATTTCTTTGTGGACTTGAAATATTTTTCATGTGAGGAAAGTTGTTTTCCTTAGATATATAGAACTAAAAGTAAAAAAGCAGAATAAATGCAATTTTCTCTCTTCAAACAATTATATCTCCAGCTATGGCAGTCAATAATTAACAAAAAAGCTGTAAATTTACCTTTAGAGTTATTGTTCAAATTTTTTCATAATTCCTTAATTGTCCATAATTCTGGAAATATTTGTCAAATAAGGTCGATTACAAATTTATGAAGTTCCATCCATTCAAAAATTGGCATATTTGTTTAGTAGTGCTGAGTGCCACTAATAATTGCACTGTGTGCCATAGGTTGCCGTCCCCTGCTATAGACCATGACTCTTTCTCCAACACTATAGCTTACTTCTCCATTTTCATGCAGCACAGGAAAAATCAATTTTTTGTTGGAAAATTTTAAGTAAAATTGAGTATTTTAACACTCCCGTACAAACCACAAAATGTAACTTACAAATTCCAAGCCTGAAACACGAGTTAAAAGTCTCGTGCCTTGCCACACAATATTCGAAATAAATCGGAGATGTATTTCATACTTTGCCGGTTTCTCATTAGGCATTCTATAGAATGCCTAGGCAATGTGTGAAATAAGAATAATTTCATGCATTGCCGGCTAGTATTAGACATTCTATAAAATGCCTAGGCATTCTATAGAATGCTGGATTTCATACTTTGCCGGTAACATACGCATAAACATCTCTTTCTGGACTCCAATGTGTAATTATCCTCTCACTGTGAGACCAATTTTGACTGAATGTTTTGATTTTAGTTTTGTTGACTTTAAGTATTTTAAATTAAATACTTTAATATTTGCTAAAAATCTCATCCATAAATATTTAATTTTTTCATAACATTGATTTTTTCCTCTTGTTCATTAGATTTTCTCATATTTTTAGAAATTCTCTATATTACTAGAGTTAAACATAACTTTTTAATAATGTGTTAAATAAAAGATTTTCATCTTGTATTTTACACAATATTTCAGTGAATTAAATGCAGCGAATAAAATGGCATAGATTTGACATTAATTCTCCATAAAAAAAAAAGATTGATGCTTATGATTTAAATATATCTCTTTTTTTATTAACACTCCAAGCGGTCTGCATGTAAAATCATGTCATTCCAGAGATGCTTTTTCTGCCTTCAAGTAAGATTCCCAAAAGCGGCCAAGCCGCATTCTTAAAAATACGGCTCAACCGCTTTTGAGAACCCCACCTGACAGCAAAAAAATACGTGCGGTGCATTTTCGAAGCATCTCCAGAATGGCAAGACTTCACGTGCAGAACGCTTAGAGGGTTAATAGAAAAAAGTTTTAAGTTTTCAAATTAAGATGTAATGGTTAAAGGTTGCTCTTTTCATTCTTTGAAGCTATAAAAAAGAATTGCTTTGAGCCTTTGTAAAATAGTGGCTTGTAGAAATATTTTTTTTAAGAAATACTTGCTTTACCTTTGAATGATGCTGTGCCGTTACCAGAAATTTAATCCAACTACAGCAGATAATTACTGTTCTGATTTAATTATAAGTACCCTTATTATTGATTACAGTATTTTAGAAAAATTATTAAATTTTTTGTGTAGTAGTTTTTGCAGATAATCTTTTTTAAGATGCATTTAATTGAATTGTACTAAGTTTTCATTTAAGATTTTTTCACCTATAGTAATTAATCTAAAGTCATATTTTCGTAATTCAATTCGTAAAGCTATTAATGGGACATTGTGTTGAGTAGTTTAGAAAACGTATTTTTTTAATTCATTTCCTGCACTAATGAACCTTAAATCACATTGTTTACTTATGTCAAAATCTAGAAATATCAAATTTTATTTTTTTTATTCAGAAGTGAAATTAAATTAGTAAAAGGATAAATTTCCATTTAAATAGTCATGTGTGTGATTTGTTGTTGGTAAAATATTTTATTCAAAATACTTCTACGGGATGTCATTGTAATCACTTAAAAAGGAATTCAGTATTTTTATATCTGCACTTCTTTCCTTTTAGATCCACCTGAATATAAAATGAGAACTTTCTTTGAAAAAACTTCAGTTAAAATGATGGAACTTACAGAAGAGGAAATTCTAGACTATTTGTCTATGGGAGAATCAGAGTAAGTATATTTAGATATTGCAATGTGGCTAAGAGAAGAAACACTCATTAAAAATTAATCAATATCGTTCCTTTTTATTTAGGAGTGTTTAGTTGGTATTTTTATTGTTAATGACAAGAAATTTGTAAAGCTACGTTAGAATTTTGCTGTCACTTCCAAGGAAATTGAATTCACAATTTGCAGATGTATGAAATTATTTATTTTTTAGGCCTTAGTTTTTAACTTAAAGCTTTTAAATTTCCCACATCGGTAACAAACAATAAATTTTAAACAAATATAAGGAAGAAGTTGCATAATTAAAACTTTGAAAATAGACTTTTTTTTAAAATGGAAAACTCACTCAATTTAAATCTTGAGTTAAGTATATCTTAATATGGTTCATTTTTAGAAAAACAAAAAATGCCAACTATCATTATTTTATTTTGTAAAAAATATAGTTATACCTCATCCAGGAGAAATAAACGGCATGTCCGATTTTTGAATTATTTTTGTCTGATTTTTGGTACTGAAGGAAGAATGACAATTTCAAAAACGACGGAAATGTTGTATATTCTACCCCCTATCTGCAGTCCTTTGAAATCTCTGCGTGATAGTTGGCATTTCAGGGTAGACCAATCCATTCTTTTTAACGTTTTTAATTAGTATCTTTTTAACTAATTGTAGTTTTGAAAAATAATTGGTCTAATTGGATTTCTTGGATTATTTCCCATCTTCTGGTACCTTTGGGACCAGTGGCGATGCAAGACCTAGACTTAATGTAGGCAAGATACATTTTGTGAGGCCCTCTGGTGGCAGAAAAAGAGGGTTTATAAAATAAAAACCAATTTTTATTCATAAAGAAAAAAACAGAATTTTTCTACTTTTAGTTTTGTTGAAATCCTTAATGTAATGTTCGTAATTTATCTTAAATACTATATCTGCTTCAATAGATAAAACTACCAAAGCTGAATGTCTTTCCTGACCCATTGTATTTCTTACATAATTTTTTATAGTTTGATTTTGAAAAGCTCCTTTCAGCAGAAGAGGTACTTACAGGTATTATTAACAAAATTTGAAACACAATGTAAATATTTGGGGAAATTTCTTTGAAATCATTCTCTATGACATATTGGAGCAGATGTTTCACGTCTGTAATGGTGTTGGGTTAATTTGGGATCATATTTTGTAATTCTTAATATAATTCGTAAGGTTGGAAGTCACTGCTCTCGCTTACTTGCAGGACTGTGTAAATCTTGGCAGTTTTTCAGTATTTACTCTTTTGGAATATTTTTAACTCGTTTAAGTCATAGAGAACCAAAATTTTCAAAATGTCGATTTAAAGACATAAATCTTGAATCCATATTGCTTATCACAGAATCAATCATAATGTTAAAAAAAGTCTGTTTCATACCGGCTTTTGACAGACTATAGGTTGATCACCGCCTTCATAGCTAAACATTTTTTTCTTTTTGGCTACCCTTTTATTTTTAAAATCTTTTGGCAAATCATAACTGCTTTTCTTAATACACTTACGAGCATCAGACAAGCATTTTTCGAATCCAGTTTGTCGATAATCTTTGATCCAGCAAGAAAATGTACGCAAATTTTCAAGAGTAATGTATATATGGGCTTTGTAATGACTTCACGCAGCTCTGGGATAAACTATTTATTTCTCAGTAAGAAATTCATCACAAATTCTATCGCAATTAATTAACAAAAGGGTCCACAAATTTTGAGTCTCTTTCGCTGCAATGTCTCATCTCTCTCGCATAAAATAATGATGTAAATTAACACGTTAGAGAAAAGTCCTATACATTCACTCTCGGTAATTCCACACAGAGTCTGGGGGAGTTTGCTGGCTCTAAATTCGCCGTACAGTTGCTCCTTTGCAATTTCCATGGTTCCAAAATCCGCCTTACTTCATGGACTACGGTATAGCTGTATCACAAGTCTTTAGCGGGAGGGGCCTCCAAATCGGTTCCCTCACGTAAAGTTTCTCCAGTTCAGAATCCGCCTTAATCCGCAAATTCAGTATCGCTTTCCTATCGTTGATCGGGACTCGGACCGTTCCTGGATCTCCCCAGTTCTGAATCCGCCGTACTTTGTGGACTCACTATCATTTTTTCTCCTCACTGAAGGGACGTCAAACGGCTCCCTCAAAATCCAGCCTCCCTTCCGACTCTCTCGCTCTCCTTATATATATCACTCTCTAACCATCTCTCGTCTAATCATCCTTCTGGGATCTCTTGTTCTTCTACCGCCCCTGTCGGTCTCTGCCCATTTGATCTCTTGTCCAATGGGCGCCGATGGCTCAGTGCACATTGCAAGTTCTCAGACGCGCTGTCGTCACTGAATCGTGAGAAACGAAAGCACGATGTTACGGCGTCTCCTTTTGACGGTCGGGACAGCCTTGGAAAGTGGGTCCAAATCTTTGACCACCCCGTTACGAAATTCTTTCCCAACAATTAGGGAAATGTGGAATTTTTCCAACATCTGTCAGCCCCTACTCTTAGCAATTAGGGGGAAGAGACCGGCTTCATCACAGCTTGTACAAATTGACATAATTTGCTTATGATATTGACATGCGTTAATAACCCATACCATACATGTGATGAAATGATAAATTCCAAACTGAACTTTTCATTTAAAACGGAATCACAATCACCAAGTGTGTTGGATTGTTCCATTTGGTTTTTTAAGTTTTCTATGCATTCAACAACATCATCAAATTGTATTGCGGCCTTCACCGCCTCGATTCTGCCTTCCCTTGTGTCCGATGAAGGCTTAATAAATAAGCCTTAATTTATCTTTGATAATTTTCCACCGTTTGCTGGAACTTGAAAATAGCAACAAAAAAAATCTCCTGTGAATAAAACCAAAAAATGTTTTTGTTACCACTGACGAGTTAGCTGCATCTGCCAATCATAGATTCCAGCTTTGACAACAGCCAGGTGTAAAAATGCCCTGGGATTTATATTTAATATTCGAGTTTTAACTCTACTAGTTATGCCTACTAAATTTGCACCATTGTCGTATCCTTGTCCACGACAGTTCTGAATAATTAAGCCATTTTTTTTCTAGCTCTTCCAGTATTGTATTGGTCAGATATTCTCCAGTCATTTCAGTGACAGCAAGATATCCAAACAAATTTTCTTCAAAACCAGTGATACTCAACCTGCGCTCCACCGAGCCTTTTCAAGTGGCCCGGTCATGCCCCATTGCTCTGAGAAATTTACTTATTTGAGAACATTGTATTAAAAATTTGGTGAGAAATTCTTTGTCAAGAAATCAAATATATCAACTTTGCTGTTGGTGTCGTAAGGGTACGATTTGATATTCTTTTTCTATTTGGAACGGATATGGTTAGGGCTAACAAACAACGATGGAATGGTGAAAATTTTATGGGTGGGACTAATTTTTAACTATCTTTCATAACAATGTTCGAAGAAAATATATTGTTTCAAGATGATTGGGAGGTTAACTATTTTGTAGTGAAAAACAAGCATGGATCGATAATTGTTTGATTTGTCATGAAAGTGCTGAATTTAAAAATACCAATTAACAGGAATCATTCAATGACACTTTTCCTCGAATGTCTCTTTCAAGAGGTGATAAGTAGGCTTTCTTGATTAGTCTTTGCAACAGCAACAAAGGGTTTTGTCAGTGGTAATATGCTGGTAACAAAGACATCCTATGAAGTTTGTTATATTATTGGTAATTATATGAAACCGTTTACTGATGCAGAAATTGTGAAGGAGTGTTTCTTCAATGTTTAGTGTTAGTGACAAAAATAAAAAATATATATAAAATAATAATTGAAATAAGCAAAACTGAGAGAAATTATAATATTTTAATCAAATTTCCACATTTTAAATTACCAATGTTATCTTGGTCCTAAAGCATTTCTCTCCCCCCCCTCCACCATTTATCCTCATGTTGCGGCCCACATGAAATAACTAACATACGTATGCTTCCCGCTTGAAATAGATGACATATGAATGCGGCCCCTCAGAAAAATAGTTGAGTACCCCTATTCTGTACCAGTTGATGTACAACAATATTGTTGCGTAGATCCAGATTCGAGGATTTTATGCAAAACAATCACAAAGAAAATAAACACTTCTTTAAGAGCGGTGTGAATTTATTATCAAAAATCCAATCCTTTAAATACAGGATTCAGCAACGATATTCACAGAGTAAATCTCGGAAGGTCTTCACAATCTTCATTGTTTAAAAATACACGTAAGTAAAAGATTATTCACAAGCACAGCCGAGCTAATCTGCTAGTCAAAACAATGCTTGCTACTTGCTGGTTTAAATCCAACTGACTGGTTGTGGCAGGCGCTCCTATTTATAGGCGTGGTAAAAACTTCCAGAAATATAACCACTCGTGTCATCAAGCGTGACGTTAATGGAGAGATCCACTACTTTCTAGAAGAATCCAGAGGGTTCCGAACTCGCCAACATGGCCACCAATGACGCCAAATTGGCCGCGAACTTGGTCGCCAAAAATGATGCCAACTTGGCTCTACCGCCCAAATTTCGCCAAGTTCTCATTGAATCGCCATTATAACGTAAGGGGCAGCATTGCTTGTGAATAGTACAATTTTAACATGAAATAAATAACATAGAGTAATATAAATGTATTAAACACCCAAATACAAGTTATTTATACTATTTACACAAAATTCGTAACAATATCTTGAGATGACCGATACCTGTGCAGTCTAGTAAAAAAGAATAATATTTCGCCTTTTTTATCCTACAAATTACTTCACTGGTAATTGTGTTTGACATGATTGTAATCAATTCATTTTGAATATCATGACTTAGATAATGGTGTGCAAGTTGTTTATTATCAATGAGATTTATGTATTCCCGTAACATAGAATCCTATTTAGTTATTAAGTTAAATAAATCTATGAAGTTCCTAGAATTCTTGTTGTCTTCATCTGTTTTGAGAGATTCTCTGTGACCTCTAAATGTCAGATTATGATAGACTAAGAAATTTATGATATGAATTAATCTCTCAAACAAATTGTGATATGAATTAATCTCTCAAACAAATTGTACCAATGTTTTTGAGATTCAAGAATTCGCCTTTCGTTTTCTCGGTCTGATGTTTTTCCCTGCTTTATTCCCTTCTGTAATGTTATTCATAGGAACATATAGGCCATATGTTCTGTAGTATTCTCATGTCTGTGTAAAATACTATACTTATAAATGTTTCCAATCGCATCATCCTTCTTGTACCATTTGAGTTTTTGAATTGCCAAATAGTCTGCATGGAAAATAGAAAACTTTTACAACCTTTTTTTTAGAACTTGAATAAACAAACCAGCAACGACGTTGTGTGTGTGTGTGAGTTTCACCAACATTTAGTTTTCTTGAGAAATAAAAATTGGAAAGTGTCCATGATCATCTTTAGGATAATATTCATAAATGTTATTTAACTGCTGTGTGGAACTGCTTTGAACTATATCATGACCAGTGAGCATCTGTCATGGGAAACGTACACAATCCTGGGTAAAAAGTGGAAAATGCTTGTTTCACTACTTCACTGGCATCTCTGTTCACAGGCAAAGAACTAATCTCAATCCCTTCTTGATTTTGAATGTTACTCAACGTGAACACAGAAATCTCAGTGTCAGTTTATGATTGGTAAGCTTTTGATCTTATTTCTATTTCCGACTTTCGTCGTTTGGTATCAATAGTCGGTGTATCTGGAGTATCTTCCAAATTCTACAAATAAATGTTGTTGAGAAGTCGAAGGAACCGATTAATTTCATTCTGTACTGCCAGATTCAGTCTACCCGAGAAATTTCATCGTGCCTGAACTCTTTAAACCTGGTTGGATACAATTCTTTCTGCACCACTCTGTTGCACCACATTGCAATTTTCTCCCTTTATCTCCATCTCTCTTAGCGCCTAAGACTGACATGATCAATAAATTATAAAAAAAAAATGCCCATTACCACTATTATTTATTCTCACATCAAATACTTTTAAAGATATAGAAACACGAAGCGACACTGTGTCTGCATGCGAAACTTTAATTGGCTTTCTAATGATGGGAAGTCTTGAGCTATGCCCAATCTGACTGGGGGCTCAACGCGATAGCAGTTTAACTCAAGCCAATGTTTTCAGACTAAATGTGAACAACTGAGCGGAAATGACAAAGTTGAGAAATTTTTTATAAATGAAAAACAGAAAACAATATTTTCACGAATTATTTATTTATATACTTTCATGCACTGATAAATAGAATATCTTTTTAAAAAATGTCGATATATCAATTTTTCAATATTTTATGGGGAAAAGCAGATAGAGTTGAGAATTTTCTAATTTATTAATTATAAAAATAAAAAAAAAACGTGGAGTGTGTTTTTTGATTTTCCTTACTTTCCGTTTAATTTATTCCGGCTTTGAGGCGCGAGGCCGTGGGCAATGGCCCACGCCTTGCACCGCCTCTGTTTGGGACGTTTCCGCGCTTAGCAGTTTATGAAAAAATAGTGTAACAGACAAGTTTGTTTCCTCTCGAATTTTATAGTGTTGATATTTCTTATGCTGCCATGGCGTTAAGATCAGTTTTTGATGTTTTGGAGTACTCTTTAAGCTGTTTTATGAATCTCTAACGATTCTGTTAAGTATTTCAGGTATATGTTTTATAAATGCAATTTAATTAAATTTGTTGTGATTTAGATTTGAAAAAAAAAAGAACCTGAAAAAAGGCATATTGCTGCCTTATTCCATCTCATTTGTAAAACATTAAATTTTTTTTCAATCCTTCTTTAAAGTATAGAAAAATTGTATTAGAATACAGTTTGATAAAAGAAATTGGAAAATTTTGGAGGGATTATCTTACATATTAATTATTAACTATATTTCATTATTTTGATGTATTTTTTTTTAAATTAAATTATTTATATTACATAAATTCTGCAAAAAAAAAAATTAAATGAATTTTTATAGAGACCCTGTTATATATATATATTATATAAATATTTTGCATCATATTTAATTCAAGGGTTGGCTTTTTTTCCGGACTGTGCATTGTGTTTATTCTTTTTATTATCAGATTTGAGTTTTTAAATAATAATTTACGTAAAGTAGGACAATTTACAGTTGAAGCTGTGTTTAATTTCATTTTTTAGGTTTCCAGTTTTACTTTCCTGTGTAATGTCCCTAAAATTTCTTGTCCTTTTTAGAAGGTATATTCGTAACTTGCTACTTTTTTTACTCATAAACGATTAATTTTTTTATTGCTGAGACTATTGTTTTCATTGAAAATTTGGTAATTAATATCTATTCCTCCACCTTAGGTATCGAGTTGGTGGCTATGCAATTGAAGCTCAGGGCTGCTCTTTATTTGAGTACATTGATGGTGATTATATGACTGCTGTTGGCTTACCAATTCACAGAATTGCTAAAGAATTTCGCGATCTTTTCGAAGCCAATTTAATTCCAACACATAATTATTATGAGTAATCTACTACTGCGATAAAAAGTATCTTAATGCTGTCATAAAACAAAAAGTATTAATTTATTAGTCAAAATTTCACTTTAAATTTTTTCAAAATTTCAAGTGACTCATTGCCTTCAAAGTGATACCTACTGACTTTATTGAACTTTCACTAACATGTTTTCAATCCTTAAAATATGCTTTTTTTAAACTTCAAACTTTATATCGAATTTTATTTTATCGATACTCAAACGGTGACCACAAAGAGGCTGTGTCATTTTAGGAAATAGTAATAAAAAAGTCGCATAGTGTTAATTTAAAGAGTATGCTTTTTGTGCTGTCAACCATATTTGTTGAATGCACTGTAAAAAATTCATGGATAATAATGGTATGGATGCAAAACCACAATGAGTCACGATTCAATTTGCTTTCACAAAAACAGTGCAAAACACTCAAATAGTAAATTTTATTGACTTTCTTGTGCCATTTACTTAGTTAGTCTATGACAAAGAAAGAATTCATCATTGCCTTGATTTCTGAGTGCCAATCAAGCACTGTTGTTTTAGATAAACAGTTGTCTTTAAAAGCTTTTTTCACAGAATTTCAAATATGTAGGAGAATTTCCAGGTGTGAAAAAATATTAATGCATGTTTTATGTTCAGTTACACTCGACTTTTTTTTGAAAATCTGTCATTTAAAAGGAAAATTTTCAGATGATCAATTTCCCTTGTATTGCCACAAGTTTCTATAAGTAGTAAAAATATTGATAATTTTCAAATAATATCTATTATGAGCACAATTTTTTAAGGAAACATTCTGGATACTTTTTGATCACAGCAGTACAATGTATTTTGAATGTTTTTCAACTGTATGTATCTATATTAATTTGTTAACTGTTGTGTATTTTAAAAATCATGATATTGATGTAAATGTTTCTTTGTTCTTCTGCCAGGAAATATAAAACCTTATTTCATTTTTTTTATTTAACTTGTTTATTTTTCTGTAGTAATTTGAAAAAATAAGCTCCCATTTTTTTGTGCTATGTTTCTGAAAATAAAGCATTTGTTACAGTAATTTTTAAAGGCTTGAAATTTTTAGTTAACTTTTCACATAACTTTCTTTTGCTCTTTTGAGAGGTTGCAGATTTTATTTAAATATGTGATAGTAGTTAAAAATGCAATAAATAAAAAGGTTTTATTTATTGTTTAGTTGCTGAAGAAGGTTTAAACATTCCCCCCCCCCTGCCTTACTAAATAGATCTTGACCCACGATTTTGTTTTTGTATTTTATGGTAACTCATTTATTTCAAGAATTTGATTTTGTACAGAAATATTCCTATGTATTCAATCTATTGTATTTTTCAGATTCTTTCTAACTTTTTTTACAAATGCTCTTAATTTTAAACTCTTGTGAGTTAGATTCTAACATTAGTAGAAATTCAAATTTGCATTTTTTTCAAACATAGGGCATTAATAGGTAAGTTAAATATGTAGAGTAAAATGGTGCAGCCTTTTACAGAAAATTTCATTTACACTTCACAGCCTTTTTATATTTCAGTTTTTGTCTTGTTAAAATTGGTACAAATTGTTGAATGCAAATAACACCAAACTGTTAACCATTTGGCTGGAGTTCTGTTTATGGGTTGCATGTGCTTTAGCAATACTCATTGAATTTTAAAACAGTAATAATTTTCAAATAACAATTATTTTGTTAGATCAAATATTGCAGTTTCTTGTTAAAACATTAATTTATTGTACATTTTGTCAAGCATATATGTGCATATGTTATTCATCGATTAATAGTTTCATGACTGTTCTGTTTCACAAATTAAATTTATTATTATTATTATTTTTATTTATTTTTTTTGGAACTATAATATTTAACTGTACATATCATTGAATGATATATTTATAAAAAAAATTGTTAAGTTTGAATTTAAATTATGTTTAACATATGTTTAATTATGTGTTTTGATTTGATATATTGTTGTTGAAAATGTGGTTTAAAATTGTATTCGGCTTTTTAAAATGTGTATCTTTAAAAAATATTTTTTAAATCACTGGAGTGAATCTTTTGTACTCGGTAACATACTAATTGAGAGTGTGGCCAATTTTCTTTAATTATTCTAATGATATTAATTCATCAAAATATTCTCAATTCCTATCAAAGGTGATCTATCAAAATTCAACTTAAATGAATCCTGACAGTTTTATAAATGATATTTTGATATGGAATTTTTAAAATTTTTTTGTTCAACTTTTTGAACTAAAGTTTTATAAAAATTTGTATGTATTGTTAAAGTACATATTTGTTCCTATAATCAATATAGCAACTTAAGCTATGATAATTTTACTAAACTTTATGAATAACTCTTTGTAAAATATTGAAATTAAAACAAACTTATTTTTTAGTTTGTTCTTTTAATGTGTTGGGTATCATTTTCTAAGTTTCTATTGTGTTAATTTGTCTAGTGTACATTCTCTCTCATTTTAAAGTTGATATGTATTATGTTCTGTTATGTATTACTTTCAATGTATTTTATTGAGACATGTTTAAAATACGAGCTCTAGGCCTGCTTTGAAAATATTGATATTACTCGGCCCACAAGTTGTTTTAAGAATCTTATTTACTCACTGATTTTCTGTAGATTTTACATTTTTGTATATATTGGTTATGAATCTCATCAATACTTTTTTTTATTGATATAAACTTTACATAGTATACCAGTTTTTTGTGATTGAACAGTTACTTTTCCATTCCTTATTTTAGTGGTAAAAAATTTGTTATTTTTACTGAAAGGGCATTGAACAAACTGAGAATGTATTTTTGGAAGAAAGTTTTTAATTTATCAACAACCATTTTTTTTTTAAGGTACAAGAAGTAATTCTTGACTTTTTTTTTCCCCTTGTGAAGCATTTTTCTTTCATAAAACTTTAAATGTTCAAATATTAACTTTCCTTTCAGTTTGGGAAAGTAATTTTATGAACAAGAACTAGAGACTTTTTACTGTAATGTATTTATTTTAATAAATCGAGAAATGGAATTATGATTATTTAACATTTGATATGTATTTAAACAAATGTGTCTTTAAGTTTGTCCGAATATGAGATAAAATCCTTTATTGAATTGAAATATTGAGATTAATTTTGTTTTTAAAAAAAAATAAATAAATTTATATGTGTAGAAAAATATTTGCTGATTTTTAAAACATCAAACCAATTTTATTTTTTACTTTGTGGAGAAAAATAATCTATTCTTTTTTCATGCAGTTTTTGAGTATTTCAAACTATTTACATTATTATACAAAAACCTTATATCTTTAAATATATGATGTGCTCTGATGAATTCAAATGATTTATTGTACCCAAATTGTTGTATTTATTTTATATTTGAAATAAACTGTTATATATACTTTATGAGACTTGTTTTTTGTTGTACTTATTTATTTTTGAATGTTGAAGGGGAAATTGAGAAAAAATATATAGCTAGCAGTTTTAAATACTGAAATTTTGTATTTTGTTTTACTTTAGCTTTTGTGTATGCATTATAATTTTTATATATCCTGTTTATCTTTGATATAGGACCTTTGAATTTTTGAGTCTGTGGTAAAAATTTGGAGTGAATATATAAATCTTGAATTAATTATTAATACCTAATAATTTTTAATGTTAAGACTATATATATATGTTATGATGTGGAAGTTTAGCTAGAAATGACTAATAATTAACACTGATAAAACTTTATTTTTAACTATAACAAAGAAAATGGGACAAAAGCAATTATATTAAAACATTTAACTGCGCATCGTTACTTAATGGCTGAAAAAGTTCGTCATCCATCTTATTCTTTCTCCGTCGGGTGGGTCTATCTCGCTCTCTCTGTCTCTCCCTTGATTGCCGCTTGCCTCCTTCTGAAGCCAGGGGGCATGCAGTGACACCTTCACATATATAGATTTAAAAGTAAAATGATATCCAGTAATGAATTAACATTGATATAGAATGAAAAAAAATGTATTGTAAATTTTATTTTTTTGCTTTCATTTTATATAGGAAACATTTCATTTACTTTTAAATCCTCCTATAATTCACTATATTTGGACTTAATGTATTAAACAAATATTTTGGAATGTTATGGTTCTTAAATAATTTATCTCTTGAAAGCTTTTAAAAGCTACCTTTGAGTTCAGCATTTGTTATTAGAAGTTTTATATATTTGAGGTTTCAGTTTTATTGATTGATGGATTATTACTTTAAATGGACTGTGCACAAAATTATTTAGAAAAAATCCAAATTTTACTAATGCGACTTCCGACATGAAGTCTTTCGAACGATCTGAAATATTTTTATACAAACATTGGAGAGTTGATACAGAACAAACCCTATGCATTGCCATTATTTGTTTACAATTCTAAAATTTGCCAACATGCCGAAGTAGACGTTAACATGGGCATCGCCACCTCTCCCGACCTTGAAATCCTCTGGATTTCAAGTGATAATTAATTTTTCAACAATCATAATAAATTCTATTAATACAATAATATATAAGGAAAAATGCTAATAAAACATACAGATACAAATACACTCGCTTCTAAAAGTTAAGTACGGAGAGGAAAATGCTAATTTCCGGAAGCCAATCAGAATTGAAGAGGATGCAATTCGCTGCAGAGGTAGATGGAAGTATGCAAATATGTTAGGTAACAGCCAATCGTGCTTTCATGTCAAATATGCAAAAAGGGCAGTCTTATAAGAAGCCAGCTTTATGAAAGGTTACAGAAGTTGATTGTAAGTGCTGATAGAAGGTGTTTAAAACTTTAGTACAATTTGTTTTCGAGACATACGTGTTTCTATGACTCAGAAAACGAATGGAAGATTCTGAGTGCTGTGGGGCGCATTGAAGCAGGACAGTCGATCACAGATGTTGCTGTTTTCTTCGGCGTTCATCATCATGTAATTTTACGTTTATGGAAACGATTCCAAACCACACAGACAGTTGTCCGAAGGCCCGTAGGCGGTCGCCCAAGGATTACAACCCCCGCGGAAGATCGATATATTGCTATTGTAGCCAAGCGGAATCGCAGAGCGACCTCCACATGATTGACATCTATGGTCACAGCGTCCATTGGTAAGGCTATATCTGCAGCTACTGTACGCCGAAGATTACATATGAATGGACTGTATGCTCGGGTACCTCGAGTTTGTGTGTTTCACTATCCGTCCAATCAAGAGAGGCACTATTAAAGTGGTGCCGGAAATATGGCAATTGGACTGTGGCAATGTCATGTTTACTGATGAGTCAAGATTTGCTCTGGAGCCAGATGACAAGCGTATAAGGATATGGCGTAAACAAGGAACACGCAATCAGTCCCAAAACATCACGCATTCCGAGGTGTACGCATTATGGTGTGGGCAGGGATTTCATTAGGATACCGCACCAACCTGCACATCTAAACCCGGTTCTCTCTCTCTGTGACGGCTTTCCGGTATCGAGATGAAGTCCTAGAACCCATTGTGAGATTGTATACTGCAGCAGTTGGCCCTACTTTTGTTTTAATGGACGATAACGCTCGTCCCCGTAGAGCTGACATCATCGATGACTACCTGGAGAGTGAAGGGATTGCGCGCGTATGGCGTGGCCAGCATATTCACCCGACATTAATCTCATTGAAAAACTTCGGGATGCTCTCGGCCGTGTTGTATCTTCACGTTTCCCACCTCCAGCCACTCTTATTGAGCTGGAAACTGCTCTACAAGAAGAATGGCGATTGCTTAATTCTGCGGTGGTTGACCACCTTATTGAAAGCATGGTCAGAAGGTGTAAACTTTGCATACAGATGAGGGGGGATCACATACCTTATTAATGTCCTTTTTTTCAGTTTATGCTGTTTATTTTCACTTTATACATAATTCTGTTAAAGTCTCCAGTATGACATTATCTGATAACTTACAAAAATTTAATATTGTTTTCATTTCTGTATATAATTATTGATTTTATGTATAACTATATATGCTACTTCAATGCCAAAATTTGTGTAAATCAAAGCGATATTTGTTGATTTTTTTACATTTTACATCTTCGTGCTTAACTTTTGGAAGTGAGTGTACATTATATAGAATAATTTTGACGTATAGACATTTCAAACAATAAAATTTAAAATAAAGCATACATTTCAAGTATTGGGAATTCGTAAAAGACATATATTAGAAATGCTCCGTTTGATAGGCTTTTACCATAACTCGAACCTTTCCATCTTACTACATCTTGGATTCTACCCTTTGGCCATGTACAACTAGGGATATTCTCTTCTTTTAATAGAACAAGACTATTTTTTGTATATTTTTTAAAATTTCCATTTTCCGCGTTGTTAAAGATTGTTTAAATAATCCCTTGACCACTCTTTCCAAATAACTTGGTTAATTTTTTGAACTTTTTGCCATCTGGAGAGTCGATTATCTGGAATATCAATTATTTTAGATTCAGCAATGGAATTAATTGGACGACCGATTAAAAAATGTCCAGGTGTTAAAGAGCTAAAATCGTTGGGATCCGAAGATTGTAAAAAGTATAATTAATTTAAAATCAAATGTGGTTCTTGAAGTTAAGTCAAAGAGAAGCAAACACTTCTAGCAAATCGCCACGTATACGTAATTTTATTAAAAGCACATATGTACAGCCCACATGCCGACCGCTACGTGGGTAGTGATAAAAAAAAACGAAAAAGGTTACAGTTTGTTACCCTCCAGTGAGAGTTGAGTAGTTGCTCCCCTCATGCAATGGAGGGAACTCGCATGGCCTGGTGTTTGATGAGCCTTGGATTTGGAACAACATCCTCCCCCTTTTTGAGTCTACTCGGACTCAAAAACAGTAGTGACATAGAAAACTTTCCCGTTCAATCTTTATCCAGTCCAGGTTTTTGAATTCCCGGACAGCATCTTTGAAATTAGTTCCATTATCAGTGTACACGACAGAAGGCATGCCCCTTCTGGTTATGAAGCGACGTAAAAACAGCAAAAAATTATTGGTTGATAATGCTGTAACCAGCTCCAAATGTACTTCACACGTGTAGAGAACAAACAACCCACACTTTTTCACCATTTTTCAAGGAGAGAGGTCCGGCAAGATCAATGCCTATCACTTCAAACACATCAGCATCCCCTACCCTATCAGACGGTAAAGATACAGATTCACTTTTAACTGGTCTTGCGTTGTATCTTTTACATTTTACACAATTTTGAATGACATTTCTGATTGTCCTCCTTGCCCTCAAAGTCCAAATTTTTTCTCTAAGGATTGAGACAAGCATTTGCGTACCTGCACATGACAGTTTTTCTTATGATAATATTTTATTAATCTCTGAGTTAAAATGCAATTATTTGGAAGTAGAATAGGAGACAAAGAAATTAGGATCATCCCTGCGCTCCGTGATTCTAGTTTTAACCCGAATTAAGCCCTCATTGTCTACAAATGTATTTACATGTGGGATATTGTTATTTTCGGGAAAATATTCTTTTTGTATAGAGCATATTAAGGTATTTTCAGCCTTTTCAATTTCGGATGTTGAAAGTTCCTTTAAATTTCTATTTTTTGATTGTCTACGACAGTTACTTAAAAATCCCAGAACCCAAGCCGTCATCCGAATAATAGTGATAATTAGAGAATTTTATGGAGGAATACCACTTTTCTCTTATCTATAACATTAAGATTACATAGCTTAATTTTTCTTCTCTCACAATCGAGAACTTAAGCCTCACATTGTAACTCATTTGTCGGCCAAGTTATAGCATCTCCCAGAAAAAAAAAGCCACTCAGGATCTTCAAACCATTTACTTTCTAAAAGATGTCGTGGAGAGCATCCAAGAGATAAAACACATCTGCGGGATTCATTCGCCCTGGAACATGCCTCCAGTTTCCTGGAGAAGGAATTTTAGCTGTTTCCTTAATTCGGTTCGAAACAAAAATCGACCATTCCCCATTATTTTTTATCCAATGAAGGGCTCACCATAGAATCTGACCAATTTGTTATTTTTAAATCATGTATATATCAAGCGAGTTTCTAATAGAATTAGCTAATCTGGCTCCCACACAAGCTAGTAGTTCTAACTGGGGCATTGACACACTTTTAGTAGGGGCTACTCTTGCCTTCGCTCTAAGTATCTACACTGCTGGCCACCGTAAATGCAACACCAAGAAAGACAAGAGGTAGCACAACAAAATTTATTTTGTAGATAACATGTTGACCAAGTATCAAATGATTAAATTTATAGATTTCTGTGAAGTGTGGTGTTTGCCAGAATCAGTAGGCAGAGTAGCCGCTATTGTAGGAGATTACCACTGCCACACGACTCAGCATTGATTCAAAAAGACTGGATGTGTTCTTGGGGTACAGCAGACCAAGCAGCTTCCACACACGTTGCCAAAGTTGATCTGGTGTGGCAGCTGGGAGTGCAATCTGGGTCAGTCGTTGAGCAACCATGGACCAAATGTTTTCTATCGGCGAAAGATCCGGAGAGCGAGCCGGCCAGGGGAGCAATTCAATCTGATGATTGATGAAGAACCTTTGGACAATGCGTGCCACGTGTGGTCACGCATTATCCTGTTGAAATATGGCTGTGGCCAAGCCCTGAAGGTAAGGAAGGGCAATTGGCTCCAACACCTCGGAGATGTATCGCTGGCTGTTTAAAGTACCGGTAATGCGTACTAGAGGAGTGCGAGAGTGATATCCAATACCGCCCCGTACCATAATACCCGGTGCAGGACCAGTGTGGTGGTGCATAAAGCAGCTGTTCAGCATCCTCTCTCCACGGTGTCTCCAGACTTGAATCCGACCATCGTGGTGTTGCAGACAGATGCGTGACTCGTCAGTAAAGACAACTTCATTCCATTCTGCCCCTTACATCCTTCTTTCATTGCACCATTGGCGGTGGAGACGTCTGTGGTTCTGCGTTAAGGGTAGACCAAGCAATGGACTTCTTGTGGACAGACCACTCTGCTGTAAATGGCGTCGAATGATGCGTTACAGACTCAATGTGCTGTGCTATGCTTCGTGATGTGACTGAGCGATCCGTCACTGCCATGCGCACAATTTGCCTGTCCTCATTTGAAGTGGTGCACTGAGGTGGATGCAATCGACCACGTCGGTCCGTCGTACCCTCCTGCATCCAACGGTCACATATCCGCATTACAGTTGTTTGGTTTTGTCGAACACCACTACCGATTTTCCTGAAAGATAATCCACAATCTCGGTAGGCCCCTATCCTTCCTCTGTCGAACTCGGATACTTGATCAAAAGCTGATCGCTGTTTTCTACGAGACATAACTGATCGTTTTTTGAAAAAACTACAAGAAAAACACAATTGCCGAATTTGAAATCGTCGAAATCTCTAAGCCTTAAATAGCGCTTTGAGGTGGCGCCACAGGCACGTGTGAAGGCATTAACTTAAAAATGAAGCCTGGAAAATTTTTTAACTTTAACAAATAACGCAGTGCGAAATTGAATATCTCTTCCTTTTATTTTAAAGGTCTTTTCACTGCTTTTCCCCGAAAGACGAGTAGCTTAGTTGTTTTACGCGCTACTTTCTAAACGGTAGTTTCCAGGTTCGAAGCTGAATCTTTTTGCAAGAAATATTTTAGCATTATTTTAGTTTCATTTTTTGTTTAAAAATTACCGTTGTCCTCAATCGATGTGTTAAGTTTGAAGGCATTAACTTTCAGCCCGTTACGTTAGATGATAGGTTACACTGGAAAAAAATATTTTAATATTAAAATATTAATATTATATAAGCCTATAAATATTGAATTGAATATCAAAAAAAAAAAAATTTCTTACGATTTTTTAAAAAATACTCAAAATTTAAATACTTAATATAACTTCTTTATTTATAAAAATAATCTCACGAAACGTTTTTCCCGTGTGTAGAACGATATTATCCGTAATCTGTACAAAAATTGAAAAAATTACTTAAAAATTACGGTTTCTTTTTTTAAAAAATTGTGTTTTTCGTTTTTTCCCTTTTTGCTAAAAATATTTAAAAATTATTTTTGTTACATTTTTTGGTTAAAAATTGCCGTTGTTTCAATCGATATATGAAGTTTGAAGGCATTAACTTAAAAATGAAGCCCGAAAAAAATTTTTTTCTTCCGTATGTAGAACGATATTATCCGTAATCCGTACAAAGATTGATAAAATATTTTTAAAATTATGGTTTTTTTAAAAAAAAATTGTGTTTTTCGTTTTTTTCCCTTTTTGCGAGAAATATTTAAGCATTTTTTTTAAAGTTTTTTGTTTCCCGAGCAATGCCGGACTAAGTGGAGGAGTTGGAGAAGGAGGGGGGGGGGTGGAAGTCATTTTGAAAAAGATTATTAGAAGTGCTGATTTTGTGAAGGAAAGGGAAAATTTATAAAAGTAAAGAAAGCCCGTGCAACGCCGGGCCATGCAGCTAGTATGTAATTTAATTCTTGATGCTAATTTAGTCCTAACAAAGATGCAGGCAGCATAAGCATTTTTGGATGCATCTACAAAAACATGAAGGTCTGAATCTGAATTCATTTCACAATATCTAGGGATTTCTACATTTTGAAGCAGTAAAATTTCTTTAAACCATTTATCAAATTTATTGCACAATCCAAGTGGTAGGGGACTGTCCCAAGCTAATTTCAATTTCCAAGTTTCTTGCAACCAATTTTTGGGTAATAGAGTAGCAGCCATTAAAATCCCTAAAGGATCAAATATTCCCTGAATAGCCGATAAAATTGTTCTTTTGGTCATTTCTGCCAGTTTTTCCAAAATTGTATCATTAACCGTATATCTTAGAGTATCTTTATCCAAATTCCAAGTTAAAACCAATACATTTGTATCTCCCCCACATTTTGAAATAGATTATTTTTTGACATTGTTTTCCCATTCCCGAAAATTAAAGCATCCATTAGACATAATTTCTCAAACCTTATTGACAATTGACTCAATCTCCTGCGTATCTGACGCTCCGGTAACACAATTATCAACATAAAAAGAATGGCGAAGCTTAGATACGATATCCATATATTTTGAGGGAGTATTATCAAAGCTATCTATAAGAGAGTAAGCCCTGACACTGGACTGACCTGAAACTGGTCACGTGATCAAAGGAGGGAATAAGGATTTGGCGGGAGAAACGATTACATTCACACTTCCATCTTGTATGCTGACAAAGTTGATAGGTTATCCTACGTGTATTTATATTCATTACTCAGGATAAATTGACTGTATTTTCTGCAAAAAGGATTAATCAGGATTTCTTTATTAAGCAAAAAAAAAAAAAGGTACGATATTTGCATTATTCTTGTCATTGAATTTTTATTCTTTTGAGTCTTGAGAACACGATATAATAAACTGACGCATATATGCCAACATCCTTGATTATTTGTAAAAAAAGATATTTTGTTTTATAAGAGAAATTAGTGTTTAAATGTAAAATTAGTGTTTTGTTTATTCTGTCAAATCTTAATTAACTGAAAAATATTATTAATAACTTAACCTAAAGCTGTACACATTTCATAATAATGCCTCGTTACTGTTGTGTACCAAATTGTTCCTCTAATAAACAGGGGCAGCTGTACGTTTTTGTGTTTCGTTTCCCAAAAGATGAACAGTTGTTATAAACTTGGAAAAAGAAAATTCCTAGGGATTTGAAAAATACTAACAATAGTGTAGTGTGCATTAAACATTTCCCTGGATCTTTCATTGTGAGAAAAGATAAAATTACAGACAAGACTGGTATTGTTGTAGAAATACCTAGAGTGTATCCAAAATTATCAGAGAATGCATATCCTTGCAACCTTCCCTGGTTGTCCATCCTACTTGAATGAAAAAATTAAATAACGCTCGGTGACAATTCAACGAAAGGAAAAAATGAAACCATTAGACGAACAACTGTTTACTAATTTCATTAAGAAAGACGAAATTACCAGTTTTGAATGTTTAAAAGAAAATCTGCTAATGTGCGAGAAAATCCCATATCTGATTTCTTATCTAAAAATAATGTTCTAAAACATGATGTGAAAGTTACATAACATTTCTTTTCATGAATTGCGAAAATTGTCCTATTTTAAAATCCCTGAAAATAAATACAGATCTCTCTATTGTTATATTTAATAATAATCGTGAATTAAATATACCTTCGGTTGGAAAAATTCTTAATAATCCTCCAAGCGAATTGTTAAATATTCTTAATACAGTAAAAATGTCTTTGAAGAAATCTCTTCCATTAATTCTGTTCCTCATCATGTTATGGCTATTCAATCATGGGAAAAGTATATTGCAAACTGTAATGCTGAAAATTTCGAGGCAGCAAATTTTATTTTAGAACAAATGAAATTATTAAATTTGAATAAACATAGCCGTAAGTATAGCAGTAATTTAATGGTTTTTTCTTTCTGCATGTACATTAAATCTACAACATGTTATTCCTAAGTAAGAGATAAGGGGAATATAATTCTTTCAAGTGTGAGACAATTACAGAGAGTTGCATCTGGATTAAATGTTACTCCAGGTTTGTCAACTCTGGCTAATGAAAATTATCTACGAGGTAGGTGTAAAGAACTGAAAGACCATGAGAAACAGGTAATATTACAAATTGATGAAATTTTCATCAAATCAGCGATTACATATAAATGTAATAAAATAATTGGATTTACTGAGAAAGGAGAAGCAGCTACTACGATTCAATGTTTTCTATACTCTTCTTTATTGAGTAAAAATAAAGAAATAGTATCATTGAACCCTGTAAAGAACATGAATGCTGAAGACTTGCATTCTATGACTTTAGAAATTTTGTCACTAATGGAAAAGGTAGGTTTTTCAGTTGTTTGCATTGTAAGTGATAATAACAGAGTAAATTTTGAAATTATTTTTCTAAATTGTGCAATGGTACCATAAAGAGTGTTATTCAGAATCCAGCTAATAATGCAGAAAAAATTACATCTTATTTTTGATTCAGTACATCTTATCAAATCTATACGAAATAATTGGTTAAATCAGAAAGATGCTGATTCTTCTTTAATGTATCCTGATCCTTCAGAATTTTCTCAAATCCGAAAAGCATCTTTTTCATCATTATTTAAAATTTATAACGAAGAAATGAACATTATTGTTAAATTAGCTCCTAAATTATGTTTTTAAAAGCTTTAAAACCAACAAATTTTGAGAAACAAAATGTTAAATTAGTTTTAAAATTTTTTGAGGAAAGCAATGTGACTGCACTTAATATATTAAAAGATAAATTAGGCTACCCAGAAATGTTTAGGGACTCTGCAATATTCATCAAACATATTTTAAATTTCTGGCAAATAATGAATATTAAAAGTCCAACTAAGGGTCAAAATCTTAAATTGAAAAACAGTATTCCCCTTTTTCATCAATGGATGATGATAGATTCACTTTTTTTTCAAAATTTGTTCAGTGGCTGGACTGCTGGAAAAATTTAAAACAAAATAAACGAGAAGGTTGTTTAAGCGAGGAAACATTTTTTGCTTTGAGGCATACGGTAAATACCATCCCAGAACTAATAAAGTATCTTTAGACGGAGCAGAATTTCAAATATGTTTTAACTGTGGAAAGTTCCAAACTGATAATTTAGAAGCCAGATTTGGGCAATACAGATAAATGTCTGGAGCAAATTATCATGTCACTGTGCAGGAAATTTTGCAAGCTGAAAAAAAGTTGCGCATTAAAAGTGTGTTAACTTTGCACTCAGATAAATATGGTACTATCTCACTAAAAAATTTAATTTCAAATAATTCACAGGTGAGATATTTCATGTTAAAGTAGATATTGCAAATTTCAACGAAATATTAAACATTAGAAATAAATCAGATGATATTTCAATAAAAGAGTATCAAGCTTTAATGTATATAGCGGGATATTGTGTGCATAATATAAAAGATAGATATTTTAGATAAGCAGATTAATTTCGACTCGGAAAATATCGAAGGCACAAAATATTTGAGACTTCTGGATAGAGGAGGTTTAAAAATGCCCACAGATATTGTTATGAAAGTCATTTCAATGCAATATTTCATTTTTAATTTGTTAATATCGAAAACATTCGAATCGAAGTTTCTTAAAGTTGATTGCCAATTATCTTGCTTTACAAGCATAACAGAAGCGTATCTGGAATTACACGAGTTGTGGAATGTCTTGCATTCGTTTCATTCACCTTGTATGACGAATTATAAACGAAGCAAATGTCCATTGTATGGAATCGAAACGAAGCGAAATGAGTGTGTATCCGTGCGAAATAGTTAGACAGTCCACAAGAAGTAGTTCCATGAGATAATTTAAGTATAGTAATGTTTAATTAGATACGAATTGCCGCGATGCGGCTTGCATGCTACGATACAAGTTACACACTAAGTACAATTTTGATACAGAGGTGCGCTCAGCAGCGCCCTCGCGTGGCCAATATTTCGGCACACCTTGTGTAAACTGTAACATTCCTGCATTTTCATATTTTAAAAAAGTATTCGTTACATTTGGGAACATATGCTTAAATAATTATTCAAAAAAGCGCAGTGAAGAAATTTTTACCGTGAAGGATACCCGAAAAATGAAGAAATTTAAGGCCAATTAAATTAATGTTTGCTTTTTATATTTTCTGTTTTATTTATTTAAATATTCAATTATCGATTCGTATTTTATTCATTGTGCATGTATATCCTTGTAATTTTTTTATACTACATACATTTTATGAACATGTTTAACTGTTCATATAACTATTAATTGAAGAAAAATTATTTATTTATTTACGTTATTCGTGTTTAAATTATTTTCATAAAAGATTTTAGCATTCAAAGTATGTAAAATGTTATTTTTTTAATTTCAAAACTTTTGTTTGATTTTTAGATATTTTTACCATAGCATAATATTGAATTTTAATGCATATGCATAAAAATAATGTAGTTAATAGTTTAAATAATATCATCACAAATGCAAATGATTCAAAATTTGAAACTAATCAGTACGTTGCCTCATTAATGATATATTCCATGAAAAGTTTTTTTTTTCTGATTATTTATAGGTAAGTGTATTTACTAATGTATATATATTTTTAACATCCTATATTTGCTATATAATTATTATAGTGTCTAAACTGTTCATGTCATATGCATTTTTTATGTAATAATATGCCTCAAATACTTTACTTTTCCTATTTTCCTTACAAGTAAATTTTTCTTTTTTATTTTATTGGATTGAAATTATTTTATATTTTTGAATATTGAATGAATGAATTATTTTAATTGAATATTTTTAACGTATGATCTAGAATCTATTTTTACTATATAATTACTGTGGTATCTAGAACTGTTTGTCATTTCTATATTTGTATATATTTTTGTATGTATTTTTTTATAGTAATATGCCTCAAATACTTTACTTTTCATATTTTCTTTACAAGTAAATGTTTTTTTTTATTTTATTGGATTGAAATTATTTTACATTTTTGAATAGTGAATGAATGAATTATTTTAATTGAATATTTTTAACGTATAATCTAGAATACATTTTTACTATATAATATTACTGTGGAATCTAAAACTGTTTGTCATTTCTGTATTTGTATATATTTTTGCATGCATTTTTTTATAATTCTTTCTTTTGTTATGATTCATTGATTCTATGAGCATAAAAAATGTCATTTCACAGGAAGAAGGAACTCCAGCAAAATGTTTCTAAATTCACATTATTTTTTTATTAATATGCCTCTAATGCTCTACTTTTCAAATTTTCTTTGCAAGTAAATGTTTTTTTATTTTTATTTTATCTGATTGAAATTATTTTACATTGAGCCAGTTTTTTCTTATATTTTTCTTATACTGTTAGGAGCCTTTCATGAGTGACTTTGTCCCTTTTTCCGGGAAAATATTATGCATCATTCTAGCGTATTAATGCATAACTTTCATCAGAAAAGATTCTCAATGAGAATTAAAAAAATAATCAATATAAATGTTGAAATTTTAGCCTATGACATGAAAAGAAATAAATGCTCAAAGCTTTATATTCCTCACAGAGCGAATGCGCGTAGATAAGCTTTCCCTCCTTTCGTGACGTCATCAAAACTCTGTCGCGGCCTGGTCCTTTCTAGATGGCCTTGGTATTATCTAGTAGGTGATTGATAGAAGCAGCTAACAAAAATGGGATTGAACACACCCCAAACACCAAACGACAATGCCGATAAACAATTTCATTGTTTTCATGAGGATAGAAAAACCTTAAAAAATCCCTATGTTCAGGCGTGACACTTATTTGTAAGAATGCATTTTTAATGTCAGCCGATAAACCAATAGAGGGAACATACCACCAATAGGGAAATCCATTCAAGATATCCGGTATCAACTCTATTAAATTAGGACCTCTAAGTAAACAATCATTAAGCGAAGGAATATTTCCTTGTCTAGCAGTTGCATCAAAAACAGATCTTATTTTTGTTGTTTCAGAAATTCTAAACACGGCTTTATGGGGAAGATAATAAGCATCAGTTTCAATTTCGGTTTCAGTGACTTTTTCTACAATTTTTAATGCTTCCCATTTATCAAAAATACTAGTATATTCTTTCAAAGAATTTTTCTCCCCCATTTTTTTACACGTCCTCTTAAGTCTTTTCAGAGTTAAACCTCTATTATCCCTAAGTTGGCCTTCTATCTTAAAAGGTAACGCTTCTTCATATCTGCCACCTGGAAGTATCTTTATGTCTTTCTGAAGTCTTTCAATCATATCTGAATGCTGTATCTCACTTTTAATATTTTCTACTGGATCTCTGATCCCTATAGTTTCAATGTACCATAATTCTTTAATATTCAATTGATTTAAAAACATACTTAATTGTCTCTCCCGAGTGGCCGATACGGAAACCTCAGTATTATCATTAACTACTTGGCTCGATTTTCCCATTAAAGTGAACCCTAACATAGTACCAATAGCTATCAGACCCGACATAAATTTTATTATTCTGCCTGACAAAATTACACTAATTACATCAGCTCCTAAAAGCATATCTATTTCATTTACAGAATTGCATAAATCAGGCACTATGATACCTTTTTCTTTAATTTCACAGATAGCCCCTGCAAATCATTTACTTTAGGTAAGTATCCACATATTTTATTTTCAGAAAGAACTTTAATTTGACAAGAAAAACTGTCATCTATACTCTTAATAATAACATTGTATAGGAAATGCTTCCTTGGAGCTGTCTCTCTCCCCCCAAACAAACCACGAATAATGGTTTGTTTTTTGATATCATTTTTAAATTCAAATGATCAATAACTCTCTGAGTTAAGTAAGATTTTTGAGACCCATTATCTAGCAAACAACGCAAAACCATTTCATTATTATTATAACACTATTTTAAAACTATAGTTTTCAAATACACATTAGTAATTAAAGATTGACTGGCAAGGGAGTTACTAATGGTAGCCCCAACTGTCTCATTTTTTAAATCAAATTCCTCATTTTTATTACATAATAAAGTGTGATGGCTTTTATCGTCACAATTCCTGCACTTCAACATTTTTAATCTGCAAGAACGTGCATTATGACCTTTATTTAAACATCGAAAACACACGACTTCTAATTAAAATACTCTTTTTATCATTTAACGACAATTTTTTAGCAATGAGACAGTCAGAACTCCAGTGATTATATTGAGAACAAAATAAACAAAATTTTAGCTTGCCCAACCTCTCTCCTTTTGTGTTGACGAGAGTAGCACTTGTAGCCAAAGATGGCTCCTCTGCGGTGGCTTTGTTTTTCTGACGTTGGGTGGACCCCAGTCCGGTGCGAGCGAGTAGAATCATTTCTTCGGATTCAACTTCTTTGCGGAGAAAAGTCATTAATCCGTCGAGGGTTCGGCCACTGCCTTGACCTTCCGACGTTGGGTGAGCATTCCTGCACCTCTCCAGGCCCGTAGCACGGCTTCTGGTAAACATGACTCCACGAAGGGCTCCAAAAAATCGGCGAACTTTTCTTGCGTTCTCCCTAGCGATTCTAAAACTAGGAATTTGCTCTTTAAAACATCATAAAGGTCGGATAGCTCCAGCTTTATCTTTCCAGTAGCATTTTGCATAACTAAACCAAGTAAGTCTCTTATATAAATCTGTACTAGCAGATCCTTTCGACCAAATCGCTCCTTGACCTGTTGCACAGTTTTGCTGTAGTTTTCCTTCGTCGGTGGAAAACTACTCACCAGTCTGAACATTTCTGAACCTGGAACACTGCATTGACTAAGATAATGCATTTTATCGTCGTCATCAATGTCCGAATCGATGTGAATTTTTTCGAACTGCGACCAAAAATTGAGAAAGTCCTTTGGATCACCATTAAATTTTGTTAGTTCAAGTTTGGGAAGCTTAAATTTTCTGGAGTTACTATGCGAGATCCCAGCTTCACTTTGCGGTTTATTTAGACTTTGACTAATAGCATACTCCAGCTCCACAGATAACTGATTCATTTTATAGCAGTATTTTTCCGCTTTTTTTAAGTCATCTTCATATTCACCACTCATTGTTTCATCGCTCAGAAGCAATTCCAAAATATGCTCTTGAACGGGATCCAGTCTTGCAAACTTGTCATTATTTGTCTTTGTAAGGCATACAAATCGGCTAATGAAGTATCCCCTTTCAACGCCTCTTCAATAGAAGTGCAGCACATGGTAAAACTTGACCGCAGCGATCGTTGCTTTGTGATATGGTAGATCTTTGTCGACCATATCGTGGGGTTTCAGCGTAAATTAGAGGTGTGGGATTCTCGAAATGAAAAGACATTTTAGAATTCTTAATATGACTTTTATTAAGAGTTTAACTTAAATTACTTATATATTGAACTAACTTATATTAAGTGAGAATAAACCAAAACACGTAGCCGTAGTTAACACAGATCGCGCAATTGGACCACTTATCTATATAATTATATTATATCCGCCTACTCTCACAATCCTAATAATATATTCGCATTCAGAATATAATCTTCCTACCTTGAATTTTCAAGTACCGGTTCAATTAACTTCAGATATTCAGTTAGGCTCGAGTACAATGGTATGTACCTTGTAGTATTGGCTAGATGTCCGTGATTCTTCGGTAGTCCGTCAAATTACACTTCTACCTTTTTCAAACTGAACTTTCTCTAAATTGCCATCGCGCTTACTAAAACTTCTGTCCTCTTAGAGGCTATCTTATTTGCATCTATACCTTCGTTTCACTTCTTAGATTTGGGTTGGAAAAGATTTGCCATTAATCTTGGCCGTCAAAGAACACAGAGGTTATATTAGAGAAAGGACGCGTGAGCCGTCACAACCCCTCCAAGAAGCAAAACGTGATTTATTCGAGGGTCTACTTGACCCTTAAGAAATTACGTGCCTAAATTTTTATTTCTTAATGTCCTCACTTTCTAAGTTTTATTTAAATTTTAACCTTGAATCCTTATTCCTCCTTAATTTGAACTCTTGACAGACACAATAAATTTTACTCAATTAACTAGACCAACATTAACAGTTTTGCATTATAATCATGGTATATTCTCACTTTTACGAATGTGGGTATACCTCATCTGAGCGGGGGACCGGGGAAAAAAACCATCCTTGACTTGGATGGGAAAAAAAACGAGGTCCGAATACCCCTTAACTAACTTAACTCTACTTAAATACTACTATACAATTTTATCTTCCATTTCCATCCATTTCAGGTTACAAAGAGACTTGGAGACTGGGTTTTCTTCTCCAAGTTGAGGATAAATTGGAATTCAGGGTCTGTCACCCTGAAATAAAAACCCTTCAAGTTACTTGGCAAAATCTATATTCACATAATACCAGTGTGTTTCACAATTTTTATGCATTATATATCATTTTTAAATTACAACAAACTTTCATGTACACCCCGCATCTGGTTCCGTCAAACTCCCAATGAGCCGCGCAGCGCTGTTAATGTTATTGTTAGTGACCTGACTACGCCACGTCTCCCTGAACCAGATGCACCTTAATAAGGAACAATACAACAACATATATATACACACTATACAATTACAAACATTTTTCAATAAATCATTAAAACAAATAACCAAAGGAATTGTCGCATCTCAACGAAGTCATACATCGAAATAAACAAATGCATGATTACAATTGTTTTCTCCATCAATTGAGAAAAAAAATTTTACAAGTTAAAAGTTCAAAAAAAAATATACACTCATTGTAGTGTCAATTTTTGCTTGGATTATAACTTTTAAACACCACCCGAGACTTCCTTCTTTGCAATAATTCTTCCGACCACTTGTTGGAAAGAACATAAATATGAAACAATACAACCTGATTTTTATAGCTTGTCTCCTACTAGTACTTCCATTGACTAGGTGCTATCACTGTTCGCTCCTCTTCTCATTCCTCGGGTGCTCTTTGATCCCGTATGTTGCCTGATGTAGGGTCTGTAGTTTTCTCTTCGGTTTTTCCTAGCTTGGCTTGACTTTACTCCATTGGCCGGTCGGGACTCCTGATCCTTTTTCTTGCGTGGTCGCAGATTGTAGCTTTTTCTATCTTGAACCCCAGCTGTTTCCATCCGGTTCTTCTTCCTACTTATATAAATATTATCTGATGACAATGGTCTTTTATATATGTTATTGGGTCTACATTTCTGCCACTTTCTTTGTGGTTCACTTGACCAAGATCCATACGACCATTTATCTCCTCTATCTGGACGCTTTCTTTTAATTCTTGTCTTATTACTGGAAAAAGAGCTGGGTAGTGATCTGATAAGTGATCCGCACTTATCGGCCCTATCCGTGTGTTTCTCACATTGATTTGACTTGAGATTTATCCCTTTTTCCTCTAACTCACGCTTTACCTCAGACCCTTTCTTCTTCCCATATTGCGACTCATTTGACCGATGTACGTTTTCCAAACTACTCGTTTCCTGACGTGAACTAGTACTATCCGAGCGACCTGTTCCTAACTCAATCTCGTCACATTTCCTATGACGATATATTCTTACTTGATTAACATTGACGGTTAACCTTTTTCCTGATCTCTCCATATTACAATATTATTATTATTTCTTACTTCTAACACTCTATACGGACCTTCAAATTTTTGTTTGAATTTCGCGCATATCTTATTCGCTGCTGAACTTAAAGGGTGTGTCTCTAATAAGACCCAGTCATCTACCTTAATCTGTACATCCCGCCTGCGTCTATTATAATATTTTCCCCATCTTTCATGCTTAGATTTTGTTTTTAGTCTAGCTTCATCAAACAATTTCTCAATATTTCTTACTGCAAATTCAGTTCCGTCCGAAACCATTACTAATTTTTGAAATGGGGTAATCAACTTTCGACACAAAAATAATTCCGCAGGGGTTTTTCCTGTCGTTTCATTCACTGCTTTCGAATAGCGTAAGCAAACTCACGTAAGAATTGGTCCCAAGTATCGTGTTGATCATTTACATAATTTGCAATCATTTGCACTAGATCGCGATTTACTCGTTCTGTTCTATTTGCCTGAGGCTTATATGCAACAGTCTTCACATGCCTTATGCCTAATCTTTCACTTAAATGTTCAAAAGTTTCGGATATAAATTGGGAACCGTTATCACTTATTAATTTTATTGGAGCTCCAAAACGCGATATAAAATTATCAAAAAAAGTAACCGCTATTACACGAGCCGAGTCCTTTTTAAGAGGTATGATTTCAGCCCATTTGCTGAAATGATCGGTAATTACTAATACATATCGATTATGTCTCACTCTCGATGTAGGATACGCGGACCTAATAAATCTACGTAACTATCTAATTTGGATAATTTGATACAATCGGATTTAATCGACCAGCTAGTAACGCGTTTTTATAATTATTAACTTGGCACATATGGCATGTAGAGACATATTGATCAATAAATTTTCTCATATACGGGAAATAACAAACGTCCCTTATTTAAAGATAAGTTTTAAATCTGCCGAAATGACCTGCGATTGGCTTGTCATGAAATTCGCGTAAGATGTCATTTCTTAAAGACTTTGGACTGTATACACGCAACCTTCAAAGAGGTGGGGGGGGGGGGG
>BMAV01004985.1:605699-617759 GCA_019973955.1 Trichonephila inaurata madagascariensis
AAAAAAAAAAAAAAGTGGTTTCATTTCTTTATTTAAAATAGACGTAGGACATTTGATTCTTGAATGCCACTGCATTATTCACCAAGTCTTACGTGCAAAGAGTGGCTTAACATCTCTTGATAATGTAATAACGTTAGTCACAAAAATAGTCAACCTCATATCTCGTTGCAGGCTTTAAATAAGCGAAAGTTTGATGCTTCGTTGGATGAAGTTAGTTCGGTGTATAATGGCTTACTAATGTATAATAATGTTCTCTAGTTGAGCCGTGGGAACACACTTCAAAGATTTGTTGATTGCTTGAAAGAAATCAGTCTGTTTCTACAAAATGAGAGCAAAATTGGACAATACCCACAGTTGATGGATATTATGTGGTTTTTAAAATTGATGTTTTTTACAGACATATGCCAACATTTCAAGAAGCCTTACATTCATTTCAATGAATTGAACGTAAGGCTTCACGGCCCGAATAAAACAGTTATCGTCATGATGTATCTCAATCGCGCTTTTGAAGCTAAACTGTATGCTTTCAAAAACGATATTATTACAAGAAACTACAAGTACTTCGCAAGCTTGAAAAAAAAAAAGATTTAGATGCCCAAGAGAAACGAAATGAAGAAACAATTATTGATGAATATATTCCATAATTGATACTTTAATAAAAGAATTTTCAGCGAGATTTTTTCAGTTCAAGGAATTATCGGAAACATTCAAATTTATTATGCACTCTGATGTGATTTCGTTTGATAAAATGAACTTGTCCCAATTCGATTGGTTGGAAATTGATGAATTTGAAATGCAACTGATTGATTTCCAGTCTAGTTCAATATGGATTCAAAAGCTAATTAAAACAAGGAAAAAGTTGGAATTGATTGAAGCAGAAAAATTATCAAGCAATATAAGTAAAAATGCCAGTAACGAAATTTTGGAAACATGGAAATCGATTCCAGACGCATTTAACTGTTTGAAGAAGCTGGCTTATGCTATTTTAACCATATTTTCATCTAACTATGCCTGCGAGTCATTATTTTTAGAGATAAATAACATCAGACTCGCTTAGAAATCGTTTAACAGCATTCTACTAAAAGTAACATCTTATAATCCTGATATAAGTTATTTGTCATCAAATCTACAACAGCAGAAGTCTCACTAATGTTATTTTAATTTAAATTACATGTGTAACTAAAACATTCAGTACTATACAATGCAAAATGTATTTTTTCGTATTAAATAAAGAATTTTGATCTGTTCGTATTTAGTTTTATTAGTTCCCCAATAATCACAAGTCAAAATTATTTGATGGCACGTCTATAACTCATTAAACATTTCTTTAGAAAAAATGGCACGTTGATCCAAAAAGGTTCGCTACCCCTGCCTTAGGCGCTGGGATGCCGATGTTTCTGTTAAGTGGTCAGCCTCACGCGAAACCCCTAGTGTTCAATTCTCAAGCAAGCTTGGTACTCCTTTATCGACCCTGCCCAGCACGGGATTTGAACCCCGGACTTGTGGTGTGGAAGCGCGATACACTACCACTCAAATGTATATTTTATACATATATAAAAATTTGATGCAAGGAAAGAACGGGATTTTTCTCATTTTTATTCAGATCAGAAGATATTTTTTCTATAAACTTTTTTTAAAAAAAAAAGTTACGTGACTTACAAATCAATCTTCAGCTTTATTTTCTAAAATCCAATTATTGTATAATTTTTTTTTATTATTATTTCTAATGGCCAGGGTTACAGAAGACCACTACACCACAAGGGGGTAGGAACAAAAACAAAAACAGACAAAATAAGCAAAGTAAGGAAAGCAGAATAAATAAAAAGGGCGAGAAAAGTCCATGAACCCAATAAGTCCCTAGCTTGCCAATAAAGGAGCCCTTTAGAGCTGGGCAGCGGCGAATGTGGTCAGCATCCATGTCCTTCCGAAAATCGCAGAGCGTGCAGAAAGGGGCCTGTGCAACATGAATTCTACGTAGATGTTTCAGGTGATAGTCGTGTCCAGTGATCAGACGAAACGGCATATGCCTTACGTCTTGGCCACATAGGAAGATCTTAAGATTATTCCACCAGATCTTATTGGAATTTCTCTCAGGATAGTTTTGAAGAGAGATCATTCAACTTTTTCTTAATGAAATGCTTGGCACTGGTAATAGGGACAGCTTTCCTTAAAATCCAATTATAGTGACTGATAAACAAAGAAAATTTCCTTGTGAGTTATACAAATTTAACTTAAGACATTGCAAATGTGGTAAGCGTACTAATTCGTTTTTTTTTTTTTTTTAATCACTTTACTGAAGTTCAAAATGACGAGGTTCGTCTCCAACAGACCTTGCGTTGCTTTAGAGTGCGTCGTTAACAGAAAAAGAAAGAAAAAATTAATTTAAAAATGAATTTAAGGTATCCAACTACGTTCGGAACCGTGATTTTAAAAAAGTGCATAAATGGATAATTTTCATGATATTTAATGTCACTTAAATTAGAATGCATGTATAAAATGTTTTTAAGGGCATTATGACAAAAAAAAAAATTTAAATACAATATTTTGGCAAAAAATTAACTTACAATAGCCTTTTTTCAAAACGTTCTCCTTTTATAAAAAATTCTTCTATAATAATAATATTTTGTGTGCTTATATAAAGTAAAAACTTCTCCAGAGAGTCTGAACTAGGATTTTTGAAAAATTCGCATTATTTTCAGTTACTACCAATTGAAATAATTATCGGCATTTTTTTTTCTTAAAATTTCTCCCCTCTGATGTAGTAAAATATGAATAAATCCTCTTCTAAGCTATATATTTCAAAAATTCTAGTTCAGCCTGTGTACAGAGGTCTGAGCTATATAGAGGCAAAATATTATAATAGAAGCGTTTTTCATAAAAGAAGAATGTTTTTTTTGAAAATGGGTCATTCTATGTTCATTTTTTGTCAAAATATTGTATTTAAATAATTTTTTACTGTAATAATATTCATAAAACAATTTTATATACGTTTTCTAATCTAAGTGACACTAAAAACGATAAATATTATCCATTTATACGCTTTTGCAAAATAACGGTTCCGAACGTAGTCGGATACCTTAAGTGTTTTTGCAGTCTGTCTGTCACTAGAGTGCTGAGCGAATCACGTAAAAGTACGTATTTTGTAAATTTGGGCTAGAGAGTGGGCATCGTCTGAATGAAACAACAACAACAAAAAATAAATAAATAAATAAAAATTTCATTGAGCAAAATGAAGTAATCCAGCGTTTCTCAAACTGTGGGGCGCGCTGCCCTAAAGGTTCGTGATAACTCTAGGAGGGGGTCTCGAGCATATTGCAAAGTCGTAAGCAGAAGATTATTTTAGAACAAAATAAATAAAATACATTCTGACATGATTAAAAATAAAATGCACATTTACATTGATATAATAAACTTATAAATGTATCAGTAATGTACACACAATGCCATAACAAATTTTAAAAATTTTTAAAGAACAGAAAGTTAGCAGTAATTCAAAGTTAATGAAAAAAAAGAACCAAAATGAACCCGTGTACATTCTCAATTTAAAAAGTTTTCGTGTCAGATTTGAAGCACGCCTTCTTGAATTTTAAGCATGTACCAAAAACCCCCTAAAACACTCCAAAAAAAATTAAAAAGATATTCAGGATTACAGAAGTGTTTTAATATTCCTGATTTTTTAAAAAAATTATAAATAGAAAATTTATTTTTAAATCCCCGAACTATTTTTTGATCTAAATGCTACACGCGAGGAACACATATTTTAAAGGGTATATTCTTTGTTGTTATTTCTGATTTTTTTTTGTTTGTAAATCGAAAAGTAGTGATTTGTTTTAACGTTAATATGCTGGTATAATTATTAAATACACTCTATATGATTACAGCCAATTTGTGTGATAAAGTTTACTTTATATTGGCAGATTTTTTAAAAAGATAGTGTTTTAATTTAATGAAATTTTTTGGTTTTATTAGTCAAGTTTGATTTATTCAGATCAAAACTAAACAATGTGCAAGATTCTTTAAAACCCACCTGGGCTTAAATTTATAGGGGGGGGAGGGTTTTCAAAATTTAATTTTTGAAACCAAAATTGGGAAAAGGGCCTAATTTAGCGATAGGTGCTAAAAAAAAAACAAGGGATTTTTCCAATGAAAATAAAAAAAATGTTAATGAGAAAAAAAAATTAGAAAAGCTACCAGTAATGATTTGTTTGGGTAAAACCTCGAAAAACCAAAAGGGCCAAATTTTACACTTTAACCCCAAAAATTTGGGAAAAACTTTTTATTTTGAAACAAAATACCCAAACGGGAAAAACCCCCATTTTTGTTCTGCTTTGAAAGGGGGTCATCCAGAATCATTATGTCCATGAAGTTTGCAGTAGTAGTAGATTGTTTTGGAGAAATGGGAATTTGAACACAAACATGTTTGAATATTTTTTTATGGACTGAAATAGTATTAATTTTTTAATCAACTAACACTGTTAGAAGAAGATGCCTTGAATGTGGGAATAAATAAAATTTTTTAGAAACCCCATTGAACCCAAAATAATATTTTAAAAGATCCAGGATTTATTTAAATTTTACTACATTTTAAAAACCCACAAAAATTTACTTTTTTTTTTTTTTCGTATTTATTTATAAAATAATTGAAGTATTCCTTTTCTAGTTTGGAAAAATTTTAGTTTTATTTTCATACTGAACTCAAAATGGCTTGATGTTGTGGCAAGTTTACAAAAAAGTTTCTGGTTAAATTATTAATTTTTTGGATATTAATTTCTTGAAATTTTTTAAAGTACTTTTTTTTATTAATTAATTATAGAAAATTTTTTAAAATTTCCCCATACCGAAATTATTTAAGAGTTTAAAATTTCAAAAATTTTTATTTTATGATTTTTTTCAATTTTCCAAATTGAAAGAATCAAAAAAGGGAAACAGAAATTAAAAAAAGTAAAATTAGTTAGTAAATTGAGATATAAAATATTTCAAAATGAATTTTTTTTTCTATTAGACATTAAAAAAAAAAAATTAAATCTACTTAACTACTAATATTTAATGGATTTTTGTTTTATTAATAATTGATGTGCATTGTTTAAATTAGATTTATCACGTACTTAAATTATCACACCCTTTTTGGGAAATAATATGAAACGAAACACATGAAATTGCCAATTCAGCGCACAAACACATGCAATTGGTATTGCCAACGGGGAGTTATCTTGAACGTTGGCAGTTGTTCCCTAATATGTAAGTAGTTTTATCTTATAACATAGTGCAAAAAAGGCAGGGATAAAGAGAACTTTTGGGGCCCCTGCTAAGTCAGGTTTGGGATCCCGTTGTTTTTCAAAAGGTAGGACTTGGGACTGTCAGGCTTTTGGGCCCCAGGACCCGGGGCCCCCCGCAATGGGGGTGTATTTACCCACGCAGAAAGTCTATACTTTCAAGCCCATAAAATTTTGTTTTGATTGAAAACTTTGTGATATTTCTAAAAATCTTATTAATCGGGAATTTTTATAATAAACTTACAAGTTCATAAACTAAGTTTTAAAAAAATATTGACTTCGGTTTATAAAAACCCCTTTTAAAAGTGCCCCATAGTTTTTTGTTTATTTAGATGAAAATAAATTAGATATATATCAGATTTATGATATTTAACCTGATTAAGTATATTTTACCTTTTATTTATTTTATCAGTGATTACAAAATGTGGTCACTTCAGGAACACGGTATCATATGTGAGATTACTTTTTCCCCTTTTTGAGTCCGGATCATACTGGTGTTATTGGATTTAATGATTATAAACCATGAATTTTAAAATGGAGTTAGTTTTAACAGCAAAAATCAACATTTCTGAAAGAAAAGGGAAGAGAAAATTTAGTACTTACATAATCGCAAAAGCCAACGTTCAAAATAGATGGCAACCCTTTTTTTCCATATGTTGTTCATGCTCAATTGAAACTTGTGCTTCATTTCATACAATCTCACCAAAACATTTTGGGATAATATGAAGTCCCAAAAAAATTAATCCAGCTTTGGTAAAAAAACCTGATGAGGTATGTTATACAGAACAGAAACACGAAGAAATCTCCCAAAGTAAAGTACCGATTTATCTTAAAATATGGGGGAAAGACAGGGGGAACGGAGGACATTTTCCCCAAGTTGGATTTTACAAAGACTTGGGGTGTCTCTTTGGGCCCCCCTGGGACCCAGGACACCCCAATGGGGGGTGGTTATGCCACGCAGAAAGTCTATACTTTCAAGCCCTAAAACTTTGCTTTGATTGAAAACTATTGTGATATTTCAAAAAATCTTATTAATCTGGAAATTTTTTATAATAAACTTACAAGCCAGCAATGTGTTTTAATTCCAAAATATTGATCTTCTGGTTTTAAATATTTTTTAATGTGACCATAGTGTTTTTTTTTGGGATGAAAATAAATGAGATATATATCTGATTTTGATGTTTAACCGTTTAAATAAAATTTCTTTTTTATTTATTTACCCGGGGATTCCTTTTTTGGGTTTAGGAAAGTATCATATGAAGATTATTTTTTCCCCTTTTCTGAGTCCTGACATACTTGTTCCTTGTATTTTATTACAGCAAAGATTTTATAAGAATTTAAACAGGAAGCACCATAATAATAAAACAAAAATTATTTTATAGATTTTAAATTTTTCAGATAGACCAAGATTTCTGTGTTTTTATTTCTCATTATTTGGGAAAAATATACTTATTGACATAAATATTTTTTTAAAGATTATGATAAAAGTTTCAGATAAGGGGATGTTGAAAACAATTTGTGTTGGCCCCCTTGATTTTTCAGGGGAAAAAAAGTGAAAGACTTGTTTTTAAAAAAATTATCAAATATTTATTCAATTATAATTTGTCCGCTATTAATATCAAGTTTCTTCGAATTAAAAAAGCAAAAAAACAAGGTAGGTAGTAGAAAGTATCCTTAAAAGACTTGTTTTTTACATTACAGGGGGAAAGGGGAAAAGGAGACAGCTCGTTTTGAGTATTGAAATTAAATGTTCTAATTTGATAAGGGGACACTACATACCAAGTGTTGTTGTTGAAAATTGTCAAGTTAGGGATAACTTACAATATGGTTACCAATCCCTTTTTAAATTTGATTTTGTGGTTGCCATCCATTGTTTTTCTTTTTATTATTTTTTTTAATTTTTTATTCTTTTAATTTTATTTTATTATAGTATATTAAAATGAATTTTTTTATGATTTATATTTATGGCGTATCCTTTTAATTTATACAATTTTAAGAGATTTTTTCACAAACAAACATTTCCATGCTTCCTGTTTCTGGGTTGCAGTTTTAGTTTTCTGTCATTTATTCATAAATGGACATTTCAAATATTTGGGGTTTTCTAAATCTTTTATTGAAATTTGGGCTCCGTTTCCCCTTTTTTTGACAAAAAAGGGTTTCCAAAATTTTCACTTTGTTTTCAATCTTTTTTTCAAAAGAAAATTCTTCTTCTAGATTGAATTTTTTTATTTTGGCCATTTTAAATGTGATATGCATGGCAGCAAAATGAAAAAAAGCTTACAGGCAGGTTAAATAATTTGACAGCTGTATGTTTTTTGCAATGTTAAAAAATTTGCATGGCCACGATAGTAAATCTATCAGAAATAATTTTTTCACTGGCAGCAAATTTTTTTTATCCCAACTTTTTTTTTAATTAATGCATTTTTTAAAACCTTGGTAAATTCCCAAAAAAAATTGAAATTTTTTTTATTTATTGAAAATTATTCAAATTATGTTAATAACAAATCCCCCAAAAAATATAAAAAACAAAAAAATCAGATTTATAATATTTCACCATTAATCTTTTTACATCCTGATATTGATTTCTTTTTTTGGGTTTAAAAATTTTTTGTTTTTAAAAGTTATTATTTTTCCATTTTTCTTCTGTTTTTTCCCAACATTTCTAAATTTTAAATTTTATTTCTTTTTAAAACCTGGTATTATTTTTCACAATAATAGCACTTCATTTTTTCTTTTTAAACTTAATGTAATTTTCTTTTTTCAGGGAAAAGGGATTTTTTTAAATTACTTTACAGTTTAGTTCTTTTGGGGAGATCCCCCTGGGTTGAAAACTACTAGATTCCAAAAAACTTTTTGCAGTGATTTCAAAAACCCGGGGCCCAAAAAAAGTTTTTGCATAAAGAAATGATAACAAATTAACCCAATGTTTTTATTGTTTCAACGAAGGGTTTTTTTTTGAACAGTAGTTTTATAAACCCAACTTCAGAAGTCATGTGGGGCCCTGGGATTAGTGGCGATAACACACTCGTGGCTGGTTTTCATGAGTTCGAATATGTCAGAGCTCAAACGTCCTCTTGCTGGGTGGTGTTAGAGAGGAGGGTAGCCGGGGCGTCCTCATCACTTTACCATGGTTGAAGATTACATGGTCTGTCGCCAAAAAACCCCGTAGGAAAGTGCTACGTTAATACTCTCCTCAGCGCAAGAATGCCTTCATGTTACTAGAAAAAGTATTTTTAAAACCTTTTTTCTTGTTTCTGAAATTGCTTTTTTTTTTAAATTTTCATAGTTTCATTTCTACTTTAAGCTAAATCTTTATTTTTAATTCAATTCATAATTTATTTTAAATTTTTTCCCTAGTTCTTTTTTTTATAGATAAAAAAAAAATTTACAAATTTAAATTTTACACTTTCTGCCAAAGACCATTTGATTCCCATTGCAGTTTTTTTGTCGTCATATTCAAAACATATATGGGGAGCATGGGATAAATTTTTTGCTAAATTTTTAAATTGTCAATTAGAATCTATATAATATGAACAAATTTGGGGGTTTTTCTCTAAAGAGGGAAAATTTTTTTGATTCCTTCAGAACCAGCTATCTAAATTTTTTTTGTATATAATTTAGATGACCCGGGGATCCAAATGTAATTTATTTGAAACACTGTTTGAAAGACATTTTCACTTATATTTAGTAAGAAGCATTGATTTGATAAAAAAAAAAAAAGTCTGTTTAATTATATGTTCCCCTTTTGGCATTAGAACTTTCTATATTTAAAATGATAATTTGATATATATTACATTAAAACATAAGCTAAGCTATGCTTTTACAAATAAGAATGGAGTTGACTATAATATGGATTATAAAGAGAGATAGTATTTATAAAAAAAAAAATAAAAAAAAAACTTATGGATGAAGGCATGTTGTTTTAAAAATCACACTTTATCCTGGTTTTTTTTTTTAATGTCTGATATGTATGTGTACAATTTCCCGAATAAATATTTCAAAGATATAAATTTTTTTTTTTTTTCTTTTTTAATGAATAATTAAAAAAAAAAAGCTGTACACTAGTAAATGGTGATTACGGTTCCACTTCCTTTGATGAATTTTTCTTCTAAAAAGGATGCTAAAACTTTTTTAAAAACTTTTCCATTGGTTAAAAAATTTTTGCATTTTAAATTTTTTTGAATGTAAAAAATTTTTTTGTTTTCATTCTTCTAAGGATAAACTTTTTAAATATTTTAATTTTTTATTTAAAAAAAACCAAACTTAAAACTACAATATTTGTTTCTTTGGTGATAGAGTATAAAATCAGTTAATATAAAAGTGAGCTTGATTTGTAAAATATATTACAATGCATTTTATTTTATCTGGGTGGATTAAAAAGGGGGGCCCAGTAGCTGGTTGATGAGTGTTGAAAAACAGAGGTTGTGTATGTATTGATTTAAAAAAAACAATTGATACAAAAAAAACTTACTTTACCTGGGGAGGCCTAATGAGACTTTTTTTAGTTGGGTTTCTAAGTCTTAGAAGTTTTTTTTTTTTGTTAATATGAAAGAAACTATTCATTTTTTTATTGTGTTTAGAAATTTTAATAAAAAGTCTGTTATTCATCGTAATGTTTCCAAGATACTTTATTGAGACTGATTTTAAATAAAAGTAATTTTTTGTTTGTATAGGGTTTTAAAGAGAAAATATATTGCTTTAGAAATATAAATATAACTTTTTTAAAGACCAAATTACTTACACATTTGTTTAACTATTGCATGAATCAATTTTTTTTGTTTTTCAAAGATTTAAATTTGAGGTATAAGTTAAAATAATATAGTTTAAGATCACATAGAGTTACATTTTTAAAACGAAAATTTTATTTTTGTTGAACTTGCGTATCGCCTCAAAAATATTGGCGCGACATTATATAAAAAAAGAAGTACATGGTTGTTAATTCCGGCGAGAGAATGGGGAATTATCTTTAAGTTACTTTGGGATGATACGCAAGTAAACTTTTGTAAAACAATAAATGCAAAAAAAATTAGATTTTCGGTTAAATGGTAAAAAAATTCATAAAAAGTAAATTAAATAAATATAAGATGGAAAATAAATTTAAACAAGTATCAGTATTTAGACCCTTTTTAATTTTATTTGATGTATATTTTTTTGTTAAAATTAGATTGGGTACAAAGACCCCAAAAAAAAAAATACAAACTCATATTTGACCATAAATACTATAAATGAGTGATTTCTCATTCATTAGCTGTTATATTCTCAAATTTGATCCAGTAAAGTTTCAAAAAAAAGGGGTGATGTTTTAAATTTTTAGTAGTGTCGTTGCCAAAGATGAGAATGGGCTATTCCCCAAATTTGAGTATGTTTTTCCACTATTTTGAGTTGGACGATTCAAAAGTGAGTATTTTGGCTATTCTTTATAACCGGTTTTTCGCAGTGTATGTATAAAATTATATACAAAATTTAACACTTATCTTGATAATTTGTACGGTTTGTAATTAAACCCTCAAAAAACTGCCGAAAAAAAGTTGCGCGGTTCGCTCCTCAATGTTACCGTTTTATACGTAGGCATGCGTATGTGATGTATTGGAGGTGAGGGAAGAAAAGGAATTAAAAGAATAAATAAATAAGCAAATCCTCTCTCAGAAACAAGTAAATCCTTCACAAACACTGTCAAGGTCCTTTTATTGCATTCCAAGGCCTTCGGAATAATTTTATGGATAGAAGTGCACAGAAAAAAATCACTGGAAAGGTTTTTTTTACGTCGAGGCAATTAACGCTTTGGGGAACAGACGTTTATATACCCAGTGGACAAGGGTTTAAGCGTATTCAGTTTAGATCAAAGTGAGATTATTGAATTCACAATACATTGTTATTGTAAGGAAGGGGGGCGCGATGAAAATTATGATTCAATATTAGGTCACAAATATTGAAAGTTTGAGAACCACTGATGTAATCGATTTATTATGATTTTACTGAATGAACTCCCTCGAAATTTCCGACCCACATCCACTGTATTAATAGAGATTCTGATTAAAAAGAAATTGATTGAAAAATTCCAGTAAATAGTTGGATAAGCGATAGATTATGTATTTATATATCATTCTGATATGGTTTCCGTCAGGGGGATCCAAGGGTGCAGTGCGTGCAAATTTTCCCGGCAGCCAAAAAAAAAGGGGAAGGGGGGGAATAGTTCTATAATCAAGCATTTTTTTTAAAAGAATTTTTCAAAATAAAAAAATTTTAAGTTAAAAAATATGCTTAGTTTAAATAATTATTGAAAAAACCAAAATAAGTCCAGATTTCCCGAACATAGATATTTTAAGGCTGTTTTTGCTATATGCACAAAGAGCGTGAACTTAACGCGGAGCACATTTTGACAAAAAAATTCTAATTTTTTTGAAAAAATTTTTACATTGTAACTACTTTTTTTTTATAATGTAGTATTTTAAAATTTCAAAATATTTAAAAATAATTTGTTTTGTTTTGAAATGTAAAGGGATGCCTTATTTAGCAAAGGTATAGAAGGAAAATTGGGAAAACATTTTATAAAAAAAAAAAATGGTTTAACTGATAAAATGAGTAGATGAAAAATAAGGATTCTCTACAGGATATAATATTTAAGTTAAATACTTTTTTTATCGAACAAATATTCCAATTTGGGGCCTTTTTTTTCCCTTAGGAAAAAAGCCTTTTAAAAAAAATAGAATGTTTGGGACAGGGGTTATCCATATTTTTTTTATGCCCCTTCTAACATCCTTCATTTTAAAAATTTGTGGGAACCCGG
>BMAV01004986.1:0-11061 GCA_019973955.1 Trichonephila inaurata madagascariensis
AACCAAAAAAAATTTTTAAAAAATTTCTGACATATAATGAAGGGTAGGTACGAATTTCAGGGATTTTGCGGAAAAGTGTATTTTAGAGTCAAATAAATGTTAGAACAGGTGAAATTGCCATAAAATTAGTTAGTTTCATTAATGCAAGTAAAAATAAATACTAGAAGTAAAATATATGAAACAGATACAAGTAAATAAAAAAAAAATGCAAGTAAATAAATACTAACTAACATTTATTATAAAGGCATAAATATCATTTACCATTGGATTTAGTCCAACCTAGTACAAAACTTAAAGATTTTAGACATTTTCTAAATTGTTTGATGTGTTTTGAATTCTTTTAGGATGTTTTCAATTCTTTCATCCAATTTTACATATGGAAAATTGGATGAAACCCTAATACCATGCCCACGTAACCCTAATTCCATGCTGTCAGTAGCTGCAAGCCCATTTAAGTTTAAAATCAGTTTAATGAGACAAATGTATCATAATATTTTTCTACAATTTTTTTTAATCAGGCATGGGATTGCTTGTTTAAATTCTCATCACAGCCTGCAAGTTTATATCAGCCATCTTGCATTTATACTTACTTTGGTTGATCTGTAGGCAAGTAAAAAACTTTGCTCACAAATAGATGTCGACTAAAATATAAAGAACAATTTCCTCGCAAATTTCTTCATACATGGAAATTTTTCATCTGACAAAGATTTGTGAAAGTCAATGTCATAGTTTTAAACATTTTCTTCACTGGGATCTGACTGCGTCAATAAATTCAAGCTCTGCATGCATTGTATCAACAGCAGCAGTAATAGGATAACTTAGAAAATTTAATTTAGGCTCTTAAACACTTTCAGGTACTTAATTTTCCTAAGAGTAAAAAATAGAAGAATCTTTGATCGCACATGGGGAAAAAATTTTGGTTGAAAAAGGATTTTCTGATTGTCTTGGTGGGACGCATAAAAACTCTTTGTGGTCCACTGATTGTTCACTTCACCATAAAAGGGAAAAAAGGAAGTTGATTGAAAGAATGCAGTAAATTGTGCTAATCAATGGAAAGGAAAAAACAATTCGTGGGGAAACAAAGTAAAATGAATATTGCGAGGTTTAAAGAGAAGTAAAAATATATATTCATGTAAAACAGCATACTAAAAAATACCTAAAATATTCTAAACTATTTATCAAAATAAGTCGTAATTGCATTATTACGCATTAAGTTTCCTTTCAAGAAACAGTTTTGAATTTAAATAAACTCAATTCCGGTGAATCTTTTCTTTGGGCAAGTCAGCGAGCAATACAAATCTAGAAAGAATCGCTTAGGTTAGAAATACTGTTAGGTGCTATACTTGTTCTCTTTCCTTTTCACAATTCTTGCTATTAGCTCAAATTCTCCTTATATATATTTATATATATATATAGTAATATAAAATAACAGCGAAGAAGTACTAGAACCTACAGTGCTAAAGCAGGAAGAAATTGGAATTCACCAGACACAACAAATGTAGATACAAAAAAGTCTTTGGACTAAACTGGAGACCTATTATGATTTCTAAATATATATATATATATATATATATATATATATATATATATATATATATATATATATATATATATATATATATATATATATATATATATATATATATATATATATATATATATAGATATATATATATATATATATATATATATATATATATATATATATATATATATATATATAATATATATATATATATATATATATATATATATATATCTTGTTCAAATTTTCAATAGTTTATAAAATACTTTTATTCATACACTCAAGTTAAAAAACAAACATTTTTTTAAACTTGTATGGATGACACTTGATGTTAATACAGTTCTTTTAAATATTAATTCATTAATTTTTTAACTAATGAATGAATAGTAACAAATATAATGGTCCAACAGCATTTATAAATAGGAAAAACACTAGTTGTGTCCATGTAGCGCGTTGTGAATAGTGCGTTGGACTTCTACCTTAAAGGTCGTGGGTTCAATTACCACCTGGAATGACCTAATTTCTTAGCATGGGATTTCTTTTTTACTATACTATTTTATTAGAATAATTACATTTAATTAATAGATAAATAGTAACAAACAAACAAAAAAAAAATAGTACAACACCCTATGTAGAAAGGTAAATCGTAAATTGCAATGAAAATCGCTTTCTATTTTGCCACTTAATATTGTGATTCTGTCATATGTATATATATATACTTATATTACTTGTAACTATTTAATAAAAAGTAACTAGAATAAAATTTTTCTTTGTTGACCTAAGTAGGAATTGACTTTAATTTTTTTTCTTCATATTACTTGTTTTAAATAAATTCAAATTGTTTGCAAATTATATGCACCAAATTTTTTTCCATTTGTATTTTCATCGTTACTTTATAGTAATGTACGGCAGCTAAATTGTGTAATATTTGTTACAAATTGCAAAATTTTAGTATTTTATCATGAATGATTTTAAATTGATTATTATACAATTAAATGTATAACAATTACATTTACTGAGAACTAAATCATTTAACCTTAAACATCATACTGAGAACTAAATCATTTAACCGTAAACATCATACTGAGAACTAAATCATTTAACCGTAAACATCATACTGAGAACTAAATCATAAATCATATCAACTCACAGTTAATAGTAGTTTTGGTAAAAACTGATTATATAATCACAAAAAAAGAAGATATTTCGAAAACAAACTAACTTTTATATTCTTATACTGAATATCATTAAGGAAAAAAATGTCTATAAGAAATAACATAAGCAAATAAATAATACTTACAGACAGATGTACGACGATTGCCAGGCAAAGCGAAAAAGTTTAAGTAGTTCACATTTATCTGTTTGTAAATAATGCTTTTATTCCTTTTTTTTTTCTCAAATTACTTATTATGGAACTCCCGTTCTTGAAATGAAAATTAAGTATCTTCTAATAATAATAATAAAGAATTCCTCTCAAAAATATCATTGCATGAACATAAACAAACTTTTATGTGTGTATTGGTAAAAACAACCGAATAAATTAAATTAGAATACCAGAAGTTAGCACATAACAAACACAAGAACAAAACCCTCTTTCGATTGTCAACAAATGTGATCCGCCCATTCTCGTTCAGGAAGCAAAACTTGTTAGCTCTGTCTGGGTCAAGGGGAAAAAAAACCTTCCCTCATCTATAGCATGAAGAAATTGTTAAGGGGATAGCAACAGAGTCTACGCAATGTGTACACTCCGCCGTGGATAGAATGATAAATGGGTTTGCTTCGTTCCATTCCGCCTAGGAGTCGCACAAAGGCTTGTTCAAGGATTGGGGCCTTTAAAAGGGGAGAAGGAAGACGCTGTCTCCTTTGGTATTCACGGGTTTCAACACTGGAACTATTTTGACAAATGGAAATCTTCATTTTTCAGTTTTCAAGATTAGGAATTGAAAATGTTCGAAAGACAAATTGTTAAGATTGTCATCATTTCCTAATTTTGAGGAACATTCCAAATTTAGTAATAATAATAAAGCACGATATAAGGAACTAACTTAAGTGGGATGGTTCATTAACTTTGACGTTTAACCTGGCACTTCTCGTGCAGGGTCTGTCATACCCACCGTCTAACTTTTTCCAACGCTCCTTCTAAGCCTTTTTTTCGAAAATGGATAGTTTCTTGTGTAAATAGCTGACTTTAAGGTCATATCCTTTGAGGGGCTTTAGCTTGTAGGCGAATTCTAAATATATATTTTTGGATACCACCTCTTCGGGTATGTTATACCCTGCGCGTGATTCAACGTTGCAGTTCTGAATACATGAAAATGTTTTAAATCTTGCTTATGATATGGTGTATTATTGTAGTTATGATGAAGAAATGTGATATTTAAGCCATTTAATAGATATAGTCCAACAGTATTTTCGGATAAGGAAATTCTCTTCGCGGTTATGATGAGGAGGAATCAAATGATGAACAGTATAACAGCAGGTATGATTCTTTCACTGAAATCGATCTAGATTTAGAAGAGGGAGACGCTGTTGAAAATAAATATTTTATATGGAGAGACAAAAATATTTGGGAAAAACGTAATTTTATAGGAGACGACTGGTTCACATCTTATCCACTTTCAGATGTACTTTTGAAGAAAAAAAACTATTGCTGGAACAATAAGAGTAAATAAAAAGAAATTCCAAAGTTTTTGAATTTTAAGATTAGAGAAGTTTACTCCAATATGCTGAGTTTTAAAAAGATATAGATTAAAAAAAATAATAAAGATCCAATGAAAACATCGCACTCACTCGCGACGAGATTAAAGATGTGTATAAACAATGTACCGAATGCCCCTATAAAAAACAACAGAAAAACTAAATTTACGTGTGAAAAATATAATAAACATATTGTATTTCCTACTTTTCTTCCATTTTAACTTTTGTGTACAAATTTTACAGTAAAAACAGAATGTAAACCCCCTTGGGTATGAGATACCGTGCGCGAAAACTTTCGGTGGTTTTTCTGCGCGAGTAATACCGGGTTAAAATTTAGGGGAAAAAATTCGTGCTAAGCATAAAAGACAAGTATTATTTTTTAAATTTAAATTTGAATGTTTTTTTTTTCGAATCTCATTGGTTAAATTTTGTTAAAATAAAAATAATTCAAATTGCCCTCCGATTCGATTTATAAATACGCTTTTTTTTCTCTCTAATATGAAATAAGCCCCTGCACAAACACACACACACATATATCCCTTTATTTGCAAGATAAATAAGTTCCTCGAAATTTCATCCAAACTGAAAACGTGTAAAACGAGTTGCAGGTTTCATGAAATAAATAATATTTTTAAAAAAAACTAAAAAATACCCTTTCATAGTTAATCGAATTAAGTTGTAACTTAATCTTTCTAGTCTCAAATATGAAATTAATCGCCAAATTTGTAAGAGGGATCCGAAATCAGTTGCCAAATGCGGGATGGGATCTGAAAATGGGAAGTCATTTATCCAGATGATTCTGATCACTAAAAATGGAACAAAATTATTAAATTATTGTATTGTCATCGGTGCTTGACAAGAGAGCAAAATTTTGAATTAATCTGACCTTTCAAAGTGGGTAGAAATTGAGTTTAAAGATTCCGTTACATATAAGTGAAGCTTATAAAAGGGTGTTTGTTTCATCACAATCTATTCTTGAACTAAAAATATTCTGAGCAGAAAACTGATAAGGAACTTAATAAAAATTAACAAAGTTCTTGTAAATAAAAATAATGAAAAAGTAAGCAAATTAGCAATATTGCAATAATAAAAATAAAAATATAATGAAGGAATATACCATAATATAATGAAGGAATATACCATATGGCCACCATAAATGCAACACCATGAAGGAAGCATGCAAATAACATGAAATTTACAACATGCATTAGCGGAAGTGAGATATGAAAATAATTAGAATTTCAGCGCAGACACACATCACGTGCGCCTGAGGCGCCACCTCAAAGCGCTATTTAAGGCTTGGAGATTTCGACGATTTCAAGTTCGGCAATTGTGTTTTTCTTGTGGTTTTTTCAAAAAACGATCAGTTATGCCTTGTAGAAAAATGCGATCAGCTTTTGATTATGTATCCGAGTTTAACAGAGGAAGAATAGTGGCCTACCGAGATTGTGGATTATCTTTCAGGGAAATCGATATTCGTGTTGGACGAAACCAAACAACTGTAATGCGAATATGTGACCGTTGGATGCAGGAGGGTACGACGGACCGACATGGTCGATCGCATCCACCTCAGTGCACCACTTCACGTGAGGACAGGCAAATTGTGCGCATGGCAGTGACGGATCGCTCAGTCACATCACAAACCATAGCACAGCACATTGAGTGTGTAACGCATCATTCAGTGTCTGCGCGTACCATTCGACGCCGTTTACAGCAGAGTGATCTGTCCGCAAGACGTCCATTGCTTGGTCTACCCTTGACGCAAAACCACAGATGTCTCCGCCGCCAATGGTGCGATGAAAGAAGGATGTGGGCGGCAGAATGGAATGAAGTTGTCTTTACTGACGAGTCACGCATCTGTCTGCAACACCATGATGGTCGGATTCGACTCTAAAGACACCGCGGAGAGAGGATGTTGAACAGCTGCGTTATGCACCACCACACTGGTCCTGCACCGGGTATTATGGTATGGGGCGGTATTGGATATCACTCTCGCACTCCTCTAGTACGCATTGCCGGTACTTTAAACAGCCAGCGCTATATCTCTGAGGTATTGGAGCCAGTTGTCCTTCCTTACCTTCAGGGCTAGGCCACAGCCATATTTCAACAGGATTATGAACGGCCACACGTGGCACGCATTGTCCAAAGGTTCTTCGTCAATCACCAGATTGAATTGCTTCCCTGGCCGGCTCGCTCTCCGGATCTTTCACCGATAGAAAACATGTGGTCCATGGTTGTTCAACGATTGACCTAGATTACACCTCCGGCTGCCACACCAGATCAACTTTGGCAACGTGTGGAAGCTGCTTGGTCTGCTGTACCCAAGAACACATCCAAAGTCTCTTTGAATCAATGCCGAGGCGTGTGGCAGCGGTGATCTCCAACAATGGCGGTAATGTGGCTACTGATTCTGGCAGGAACCACACTTCACAGAAGTCTATAAATTTAATCATTTGATACTTGGTAAACATGTTATCTACAAAATAAATTTTATTGTGCTATCTCTTGTCTTTCTTGGTGTTGCATTTACGGTGGCCAGCAGTGTGATAATCAAAAACAAATAACCTTCAAAACACACACATACATACATATATATATATAAAGATTGTGGTGGGAAAACCACTTTATTAATTATTATAACACTATATATCCATATGGTTTGAATACTATTCATTTTGGAAAAAATGTTTTACTTAGTATTCAACATTCTGATTACAAGAATTATTTTTATAATAGTGATTTTACACATAAAGCTAAGCGTATGAAAAGAGGTAATAGGAAGAGGAGAACTCATAGACTTCCAGTGGAGACAGATTCTAAAATTAAAGATTTTTGCAGAAATTTTGTGAAAAGTCTTTTAACATTAAACATATTAAGCATTTTATGTGTTTGGTCTAAATAAAAAAGAAATTAGACATACTAGCGATATTCTCAAAAAGTATGATTTTAAAGACTGTTATGCCTTATATATTATTAAGGATATTGTTAATTTTCTCATTCATAAATTCAACACTGAAGACATAGATTTAGTAAATAGTTCTACTGAGTATTGTACCATATTTTTCATGAATAAATCTTATAACATTAATTTCTCAAAAATATTTAATAAGTATGTTCATTGCCTGCCTATAAATAACGTTTGCATTAAGCAACGGTGGATCTCCGACCTGCGTGTGGAGTCCTTACTCGCTAACTATATCTCTCCTCTTGTTAGTTCGTTGGAGGATGCCAGCGCCCTCTAGAGAGTGGTCTCCGTGGAAAATCCTACATATACATATTCATTACAGTACATATGATAATTAAAATTACACAACAAAAAAAATAGAACAGTGGAGTAGCTACAGTAATAACAATATATAGGATATAATTGTGATAACATACTTAAGGAATCAGGAAAATCCACCGACTTGGGCCGGAGTCAAGCCTGCAATCTTGGGTACAGAAGGCAAGCGACAAACCAATTACGCCACCCAGCCGGCAGTAACTAACACAGTAAGAATTGACGTTAAATTTTTTTTATTTATATTACTTATTTGATATGTATCTAAGCCACAAAATGGAGAGAATCGGTACTTTTAATAACTTTTTTTAAAATTTAAACAAAGAGACATTCGAATCAAATCTCATGTTTAAGGATAAAATCTAAACAAAAACTACTTGCATGTATGCTAAGCGTGATTTTTTTTGCTTCTGTTTTTATTTAATAATCCTAAAATTTTCACAAAATTTTAAAATTTTAATACAAATCATTTTTTTAAAATTTTTAGAATAAAAAGATTCATGTGTGTTAGAAATGATTCAGTGATTGTTCAAAAAAGCGAGATTCTTTAGAAATGGGACGTTTCGAAGAATGGTGAGGTTCCCAAAAAATGATAATGCCGGAAAACGGCAACTGTGATTTGAAAAGATCACGATGATGAAAGTTGCAACTTTTATAACTTGCAAAAAATGTTGTACTTTTAAAATTTAAAAAGTATGATTTTTCATTAAAAAAACAAAAAGGGGGGGAAAAAATCCATAAAAATGAGCGTTGATTTCCTAATTCCTTTTTTCCCTGGGCAGTTAAAGGGTTATTTCCATGATATTTTATTAATAGTAATTAATCCATTCCTTTAGTATTTGTCATTGGGGAAAAACAGAAGACATTTAACAGCTCTGACTCCCAAAGCCAAACAAAATAGAACCTTAGCTCGCGCCCCCCCATTTTTATTTAAATTTTCCAAAGGGGGCCATGTATAAGGTTGAAATACAAAAACCATTTTATATCATTCCGTGCAATACCCCCCCCCTTTTGATGATTTCCAACCTGGGGAAAAAATATAAATCAGATAAAAATAATGAAGAGGCGATTGTTTGTTGACCTTTTAATACCCACATTCTTCACTTTAATTTTTTTTGGATAATCCTAGTGATACTAATCTGCGGGGTGTATTTGGCCCCCGGGGATTCTGAGTGCTGAGTGGCGGCCGGCCCCCTTCCCAAAAAAGTTCTATTTTTTTTTTAGATAACATCTTTTTTTTTAGTGGGATGACTTTTAGTTTTCCAATATATTTTGCTGTTATAAAATTCGTACTTATTACTTTTATAAACCATTAAAATATAAAATGATCTTTCGTTCTGAAAAGAATTTTTTATTTTAGTAAAATCAAAGAAATTACTTAAATAAATTTGAAACAAAAAAAGACTAGTATAAATCTGACTAATTTTAAAAAAAACAAACTGATTTTTTGAAATTTTAGCAAATACATTTTGATACCATCCTGAGCTTGATAAATTAATGTTTACAATAAAAGTAAATGGGGCTTTGTCAAAAAAAAAAATTCCCAAAGTACATGGAAGCCTTTTTTTATGACAGAATGTAAACAAAAGGCTTGGGGTCATAAATGAAAGGAAATAAATTATCCTATAACGATAAAAAATGTGTAAAACTTTTTTTTTGTGAGTGTTTAGTAAGGAGTTTATTATAGTATAAATATAAAATCCAAAAATGAGAAAGATTTAATATTTTAATCAATTTTTCATATTTTAAATATCTTTGGTCTTACAGCATCACCCCCTCCCCATTAATCCCCATTTAGGGCCGCGAAAATTGCGTTTGTGGCGGTATTGTATAAAGACAGAAAAGCCTTGGGACTAAAGGGATTTTTTTGATTCAGCGGTTTTACGTGCTTCCCGGATCCAAAGGGTGATTTCAATCCTTATTGGATGACCTGACTGAACTTTAAAAAACGCAACCTTCGCTCAGCTGTCGGGCGCCATCTCCCCCCAAAACCCCCCCTTTGGGCCAAAAATTTCCCCCCATAACAACTATATCGTTCGTTCGCCACACTGACTCTGGGGGGGAGTGTATGGCGGTGGTATCTTATGCCAGAAAAGCCCCCAGATAAAAAGATCATTTTGGTCCAGCGGTAAGTTACGTGCTTACGGAGCAGAAAGTGAGTTCTAATCCTCATGTTTGTGGTTTGAGTACCCCTGATCTAACTCCTTCTTTAATACTTTAATTTTATTTCTTAAAAAAAAAAAATGAAAATCTATGGAGCTCCATAAATTTCTGCAATAAATATTGCCAAGTTAAGAAGAACTTTTGATTTTCAAGAATTCATTTTTTTAAAAAAATCAGATATCACTTGATCTGTTCTTTACAAAAAAATAAAAAGAAATGAAAAAGGGAAAAAGAAAAAAAGGAATTTCTTTTTGAGTTTCAATTGTCGATATTTTATTATATATATCAACCAAATAAGTATATTTTTCAAAATTTAAAAAATTTGAAAACTCTTCTATGGAAATTCAATATCATTTAGTAAATTTTTGTAAGAAAATTATTTCATTTATGTCTAATTAGTTTAAACATCAGAATCTCAAAAAACTATCTAATTTAAAAAACAATTTAAAAAACTCTGGGAAAAATCTATGTTCTAAACTGTGTTTCAAAAATTTGATCAATATCTAGTGGAAGTAATCCCTTTTACGCACACAAACACGGTTTTCAATAATTAAAGTTTGAATACAATAAACAGAAAAGTTATTGCGCTTTTGAACTTTAACTGCCCTAGGGGCATTCTTGACAAAGTATGGTATATCAAACTATAATTATTCATAAATATTTAGAAGGGGTTTTATATATAGAAAAAAAATTTTATTTGAATTACCAAGGACAATTTTATTTCAATTTTTTGCATGTGTATAGGTTTCCATTAAAGTAGAAATCCATTATTTCATAGAATAATATAGGTATTTCATGAAAAAAACAGAAAGTAATTAAAGTATATAAAATTATTGAATTATACGATTTAACTATGTATTCTATAGCAGAGAGGGGGGTTCCCCAAACGCGTCCGCGGGCATGTGGCCCACAATAAGTTCGGCCCACTGACTGTTTTAAAAAAATTTAAATAAAGATTTTTAAAGTTTTTTTATTTTGAAATTTTTTTAAGGGGGAAAATTTTTATATATACATAAAATATTTCCTTTGATGTTCTTGTTTTAAAATAAATTTTTTTGATAATAGAAATTTTTTTTAGATTAAAAAAGATTTATATTTTTCCCAAAAGTTGCATTTGATTCACTATATAAATTATTTTTTAATAAATTTGAATGGCATTATTATATCCTTTACTATGGGTCATGATTCTTTTTGCAAATTTTCTTTTTCTCCTCCTTTTCTGTTTGGGTCCCAAAAGCAAAAAGGCAGCTTTTTTTTAAAGTTTAAAAAATATTCAGGGCAGTTAAATAAGGGAAAAGTATACTTAATCGTTTGGAATGACAGCATATAAATTCCAAAATGAGTAAGAAAGATCAATTAAAGAAACACCGTAATTTTTAAAAAAAAAGGGGAAATT
>BMAV01004987.1:0-31109 GCA_019973955.1 Trichonephila inaurata madagascariensis
ATTTTATGGTATATATGTAAAGAAAATTACGTTATCCAGGAGGCCAAAGGAGATTTTCTGAGCGCAGAGCTTCAAATGTAAAAAATAATGTCACAGTATTGAACAATCCAGCTAATAACATTTATATTTCTTTTTTTTCCCTTCCGGTGAGAACGGAAAGACACTTTCGGTTATTTTAGATATAGAATATGTGGTATTCATTCAAGAAAACTTCGTGTTCCAGACATACTTTTGTATGCACCAAACAGAGAATGATTGCAAATGAATTGTAGCAAAATACACTTGAAAGCAACTTGTATCATAATTTCAAGATTTTATCATGCAAAGAAATGTTATTTTGAATAGTCTTGACAAAAATTTGAATGTATTATAATATTAAAATAGATTTTACAGTTTTGAAAAATCATTTTATATAGAAAAAGTTCTACTTAAATGGACTTCTATTAAAAAAAATAATCACTCTATAATAATGTAATCTGTTTAAATTATTTGTATTCTTCAATAATAATGACAAAAAAAATTTTGTTGATGATTTTTTTTTATTTAAAGCAACTTCAATGCTGAGTGTTTACATTATTTATATATTTTTGTATAATTTAATATACAAATGAAAATAAAATATGTGTTGAGTATTCTCCCTCTTCCAAATACTAAGACATTTGGAAAGAAAAGAAACAGAAAAAGCACAAAATTAACAATATTGTAATTTATTGAACTGAAAAATTAATAATAAGGAGAAATTAATTGTTAACACATAATTTTTCCTCATTCCTTACGACGAAATATGTAACGGATAATTTAAATTCTGTACAAGTACGAGAGTTTTAAAATAAAAAGTCCGAAATTAAATTCCGAGACTTCTGTTTTATTTTAAGATTAATACTACCGTGCATAGAATATAAGTATATAGCTTAATCATGCTAATTATTACCGTAAGAGACGAAATGTATAGGATTTAAAATGCTTTTCGAAACAGAAAATTGATTGAAAAATCTTCTTCAGTTTATATAGTGTTTTGTTGATAGGTGGTTCTAGGATTTCATTCCAATCAGTCGCAAAGAGCTAGACATTTCTTAAGAGCGATGAGAATTTATTGTACAAGATTCAATCCTTTAAATACAGGATTCAGCAACAATATTCACAAAACAAATCTGAGAAGGTCTTCAGACCTTCATTCTGCACTCAGATTATCAGTGTCTAAAATATGAGTACATAAAAGATTATTCACAAGCAATCACTCGTTCAACAGCCGAGTTAATCTCTAATAGTCAATTCCTTCAACAGTCAAAGTGATACTAACTGATCTCTAGTCAAAACCAGACTGACGGACTTTCGGCGAGCATCTTCTCTATTTATATCCCTCGCGGATAATTCGGGGCTGCGGTAGCCCAGTGGTTAAGGTATCGGACCATGGCAGGCATGCGGTTCGAGCCCGCCATAAAGACCCCGGTGGCAGGTGCAGTTAAATCTGTCGAGCTAAACGTCACTCCGTTGGTGTGGTGTGGTAGTTAGGAGAGGGGGTGCCAGCTCAGGTGTCGTCCACGTCATGACCGATAGGTTCAAATACGTGGTCCGTCGCCAAAAGCCCTCGTGTAGCTGAACAGTGCGACGTTAATATTCACTCACTCACTCACTCACTCGCGGATAATTCGAGATAGACCCGCTTGCGTCATAGATCTTGAAATTTAGTGGGTTTCTCTACTAATTACTAGAAGAATCCAGAGGGTCCCAAACTCGCCAAAAATGGTCGATAAAATGATCATCAAGTCGCCAAAATGTCGCCAAAGTCGCCAAATCGGTCGCCACCAACTGGTCGCCAAAAGTGATGCCAACTTGGCTTTATAGCTAAGATTTCGCCAAGTTCCCATTAAATCACTCTTTAACGTAAGGGGGACGGCATTGCTTGTGAATATTACAATTTTAACGTAAATTAAATCTAACTTAGAGTAAGATAAATGCATTACACATCCAAATACAAATTATTTACCCTATTTTACACAAAATTCGTAACAATAGTTTACACAAGTAGCTTTGAATTTTTTACAGTCAAAATAGATGATTTTTAAAGACATTTTTATGTTTGCATTGGCAGATAAAAATATTTTACAAATTCGAGCATAAAAATGCTTTATCTGGAAGTATACTTTGGAGCATCGTTCTTTTTCTGCTGCTCTATAAATCTACAATCGCTATTATAAATAGATGTAGTACTACTTTCCTTTAAAAAAAAAAGGACAGTAATTATAAGCTTTTCCTATACTATTCTTGTTGAAATTCAAAAGAATATTAACATTCTTAAGAATTTAAAATGCTGTTCCTATTATTTTTTACTTTTGTTCATGGCCATACTGGTATATTTTGAAACTAATTTCTGGGCAAAACCTGCAATCAAGCGGGGGATTAAAATTTCAGACAATATTCTAAAATCTTTCTTTAAGAAAAAACCAAAATAATAATAATTATTATTATTATTACACCCTTTGGAACACTCAGTTTACGCAATAAGCTCACTCTTTTCTAACAAAGAAATATTTTCCTACCACTTCACAAAGACTATCTTACAATCATTTGCTTACAAAACATAAAATCCTTACTAGTCATGGTAATTTTAAAGTGTATATCAAAATAGATTTAACCTGTGTCCTTCCATAATTTGTGACTATAATTTAGGGGGGGGCAAAATGTTTTGTTTACCCTTTTTTTTAATTTCCCTACTATTAGCTCCCCCTCTCTATATATTTATTTACATCTTCGGGGAATTTTCAGTCGTTAAAAAAATACATTGAAAAACCCTAATTGAGCTGAAATTTTATATACATGATTTTTTTTGGATGACAATACAGAAATTAAATAAAATTAAAAAATTAATCGATTAAAACTAATTATTAAAAAGAATTACAAATAAACCCATTGGCATTTTTTGGTGACTTTGTAAAACTAAAAAAGGTTTTTTTTCTCACATTTTGAACTCTTTTTTAGCTGCAACTTTCTATACACTATTGTTTTGGGTTAAAATACGATTATTTAAAAATAAATTTAAATTAAAAAAAATTATGATACTAATTATTTAAAAATTAGTAAACTACGTTGGTTTCATTTTAGCGATTTGGGTCAAAACTTTAAAAAATTTTTTCCTCACATTTTAAAACATTCAGTTGAACTGAAATTTTATGTACACGATTGTTTTGGATGACAATCATTTTAACTATAATTAATAAAATTTAATTACCCTTAATTTTTGGTTCTGTCCGTTTGGTTCCAAAAACAGAGAAAATGCCCGAAAACCAAACTGCATGCACAAAAAACAACTGACTTCTAATTTTTTTTTTAACGTGCGTAAATAAAGTTTGGTAAGTTTTCAGTTTTTTTTGTTCTTCCTGACGATTTTTTTAATTTTTTGTAAAAATTTAATTCTCAGCTTTTTTTTAACTTCATTGTATTGTTTTTTTTACGTGATTGTTTTATTTTGTAATTTATTTTTTTGTTTGTAACTTATTTGCTTTTGCTATTTCTCGTTATTTCGTAACTTTTGTTGTTACTTACTTTTTATTTTTTTTTATCTGATTTTGTTTGTTTTTTCTAATTCTGTAAGTCTCGTGTGATACTTGTGGTGTAGGTATTTTATGTGTCCTCAATAAAAAGAAAAAAAAATTGAAGTTAAAATTTTTTATGCACTAATAACTGTCCCGGGTTTCCAGTCAAATCTCTATCTTTTTTTTTTTCAGTATTATCCCAGAAAAATCATTTCTTGTGTAAAGTAACAACTAATGGATGCATGCTATAAATGGGAAAAAATCCATCGCAAAAGGGGAAAGGCTTATTTAAGTGTACAACCCGTATAACCAACCAGGAAAACTTAAAGGTGACTTTATTGGAATTGTATAAATTTACAAAAAAAGGTTAAAAATTTTAAAAAAAACAAAAAATTAAAATTAAAATTACGAATCTTTGTAAAACTCAAATGTTTGGGGGAAAAAATATATACCAGATTTTTATGTGGTATATATGTAAAGAAATTAGGTATCCCAGGGAGGCCAAGGAGATTTTCTGAGCTGACTTCAAATGTAAAATAATGTGCAATTTGAACAATCAGCTAATAACATTTTATATTTCTTTTTCCCTTCCGGTGTGGAAAAGACACTTTCGGTTATTTTAGATATAAATGCTCTGGTATTCATTCAAAAGAAAGTGTTTCAGACATACTTTGTATGCACCAAACAGGGCGGTGGAAATGAATTGTAGCAAATACACTTGAAAGCTTAACTTGTATCATAATTTCAAAGGAACATCATGCAAAAGAAATGTATTTTTGAATAGTCTTGACAAAAATTTGAATGTATTATAATATTAAAAATAGATTTTACAGTTTGAAAATCATTTTCTTATAGAAAAGTTCTACTTAATGGACTATTAAAAAAAATAATCACTCTATAATGTAATCTGTTTTAAATTATTTGTAGCTAATAATAATGACAAAAAAAATTTTGTTGATGATTTTTTATTTAAAAGCAACTTCAATGCTGAGTGTTTACATTATTTATATATTTTTGTATAATTTAATATACAAATGAAATAAAATATGTGTTGAGTATTCTCCCTCTTCCAAATACTAAGACATTTGGAAGAAAGAAACAGAAAAAGCACAAAATTAACAATATTGTAATTTATTGAACGCTGAAAATTAATAATAAGGAAATTAATTGTTAACACATAATTTTTCCTCATTTCATACGACCTTATGAGGAAATATGTAACGGATAATTTAAATTCTGTACAAATTACGAGAGTTTGAAATAAAGTCGAAATTAAATTCGAGACTTCTGTTTATTTTAAGATTAATACTACCGTGCATAGAATATAAGTATATAGCTTAATCATGCTAATTATTACCGTAAGAGACGAAATGTATAAGGATTTAAAATGCTTTTCAGGAAACAGAAAATTGATTGAAAAATCTTCTTCAGTTTTATATAGTGTTTTGTTGATAGGTGGTTCTAGGATTTCCAATCAGTCGACTGGGCAGTGTAAGAGCGATGAGAATTTATTGTACAAGATTCAATCCTTTAAATACAGGATTCAGCAGCAATATTCTGACTCATTTGAAGGTCTTCAGACCTTCATTCTACACTCAGATTATCAGTGTCTAAAATATGAGTACACATAAAGATTATTCACAAGCAATCGCACGTTCAACAGCCAGTTAATCTCTAATGGTCAATTCAGCTTCAACAGTCAAGTGATACTAACTGATCTCCTAATTCCGCCAGACTGACGGACTTTCGGCGAGCATCTTCTCTATTTATATCCTCGCCCGAGGATAATTCGGGGGCTGCGGTAGCCCAGTGGTTAAAATTATCGGACCATGGCAGGCGTATCGCGAGTTCGAGCCGGCCGCCATAAAGACCCGCCGTGTAGAGACAGCGATGCACGTTAAATCTGTCGAGAGCTGAAACGTCACTCCCGTTGGTGTGGTGGTAGTTAGGAGAGAGAGGGGTGCCAGCTCAGGTGTCGTCCACGTCGCGATATGGTTCAAAGTACGGTCCGTCTTAAGCCCTCGTGTAGCTGAACGGGTGCGACGTTAATATTCCTCCACTCACTCACTCACTCGCGGATAATTCGAGATAGACCCGCGCTTGCCGTCATAGATCAAATTTAGTGGGTTTCTCTACTAGTGAAGGAGAATCAAAGGTCCCCAAACTCGCCAAAATGGTCGATAAAATGATCATCAAGTCATAAAATGTCGCCAAAGTCGCCAATCGGTCGCCACCAACTTGGTCGCCAAAAGTGATGCCAACTTGGCTATAGCTAAGATTTTCGCCAAGTTCCATTAAATCACTCTTTAACGTAAAGGGGGACAGCATTGCTTGTGAATATTTGTTGCATAAATTCGTCAACTTAGAGTAAGATAAATGCATTACACATCAAATACAAATTATTTACCCACATTTTACACAAATTCGTAACAATAGTTTACACAAGTAGCTTTGAATTTTTACAGTCAAAATAGCAGATGATTTTTAAAGACATTTTATGTTTGCATTGTGATAAAATATTTTAAATTCGAGCATAAATACTTTGTAGGTATACTTTTAGACATCGTTCTTTTTCTGCTGCTCTATAAATCTACAATCCTTTATTATAAATAGATGTAGTACTACTTTTCTTTTAAAAAGGACAGTAATTATAAGCTTTTCTATACTATTCTTGTTGAAATTCAAAAGAATATTAACATTCATAGAATTTAAAATGCTGTTCTATTATTTTTACTTTTGTTCATGGCCATGGTATATTTTGAAACTAATTTCCTGGGCAAAACCTGCAATCAAGCGGGGATTAAAATTTCAGACAATATTCTAAAATCTTTTCTTTGAAAAACCAAAATAAATAATATTATTATTATTACACCCTTTGAACCTCAGTTTACGCAATAAGCTCACTCTTTTCTAACAAAAGTATTTTCCTACCACTTCACAAGACTATGCTTACAATCATTTTGCTTACAAACATAAAATCCTTACTGGTCATGGTGGTATTTTAAAGTGTATATCAAAATAGATTTAACCTGTGTCCTTCCATAATTTGTGACTATAATGTTAGTGGGGAGCAAAATGTGTTGAGCATCTTATCCTTTTTCATTCAATTCCTACTATTAGCTCACACTCTCTATATATTTATTTATTCATCTTCGTGGAATTTTCAGTCGTTAATAAATGTCACATTGTAAGCATATTTAATTGAGCTGAAATTTTTATATACATGATTATTTGGATGACAATACAGTAATTAAATAAAACTAATAAAAATTAATCGATTAAAACTAATTATTCAAAGAATTACAAATGCAGCCACATTGGCATCATTTTTGGTGACTTTTGTCAAAACATGAAAAGGTTTTTTTTCTCACATTTTAAGACACTCGTTTTAGCTGCAACTTTCTATACACTATTGTTTTGAGTTAAAATACGATTATTTAATTATAATTAATTAAAATTAATTGACTGATACTAATTATTTAAAGAATTAAAGATACAGCTACGTTGGTTTCATTTTTAGCGATTTGGGTCAAAACTTTAAAAGATTTTTTTCCCTCACATTTTAAAGCATTCAGTTGAACTGAAATTTTATGTACACGATTGTTTTGGATGACAATACATTTTTAACTATAATTAATAAAATTTAATTACCACTTAATGTTGTGATTCTGTCATACTTGTTTGGTTCAAATTTAAGACAGAGAGAAAATGCCTGAAAACCAAACTGCATGCTCTTAAAATCAACTGACTTCCTAATTTTTTTCAACTTGTGTCAAGTAAAGTAAGTTTGAGTAAGTTTTTCAGTTTATTTTGTATCTTCGCTGACTTGATTTTGTAATTTTTTGTAAATGTTTCAATTCTCAGCTTTTTTGTAACTTCATTGTATTGTTTTTGTTACGTGATTGTTTTATTTTGTAATTTATTTTTGTGTTTGTAACTTATTTGCTTTTGCTATTTCTCGTTATTTCGTAACTTTTGTGCTGTTACTTACTTTTTTATTTTATTTATCTGATTTTGTTTGTTTACTTATACTGTAGAGATCTCGTGTGATACTTGTGGTGTACGGAAGTATTTTTATGTGTCCTCAATAAAGAAAAAAACTTGAAGTTAAAATATTTTTATGCACTAATAACTGTCCGGTTGCCAGTCAAATCTCTATCTTTTTTTTTTTCCTGAAACAGTATTATGCCCAGAAAGATCATTTCTTGTGTACTAAGTAACAACTAATGGATGCATGCTATAAATAGGAATAAATCCATCTGTGACTTTTATGGGTGGCAGGCTTATTTAAGTGTACAACCAGTATAACCAACACAGGAAGCTTGGATTGGGTTCGAACTTTAGGTTGGAATTGTATAAATTTACAAAATATAAGAGTTGCAAAAATTTGAAAAAATACAAAAATTAAAATTAAAATTACGAATCTTTGTAAAATTGCTCAGAATGTTCCTTGAGACAAAAAGCCTTCTCACATGCGTTACATAAGTGTAACATTTTTGTTCCATTTCTTCATCTTCATCACAAACAAATAAATCGATTTCCGAGGCAATAATCGGTTTCCATCAAGTATTCTCATTCAGTATTACTTTCGTTGAAATCAACAACGATGTCATATTGGCCTGAAAAGTAAAAAACAAACAAAATAGTTATGCAACGTAATAAATGCATTACTAAGGATCATGAGTGGTACGGGATTAAATAACAGTCTGGCGACACAAGGGTGAACATGGATAATAGATACTGGTGTTAGTAGTAGATTATTTGTTCTTCGGATACTAAGTCAAGTTTGTCTTTGTCGACTAGATTTGTTGATAACACAATGAAGACTGGAAAACTTGAATTAAATCTTGGCAAAGTGATCGTTAAGAACGTTTTGGGATGGTGTCTGAGCATGAACAACGCGGAGGACTAAATGGACGGCGCGGGATCGGGACGGTGGGTTCGCTTAGCAACGCAGACGCACTGGAAGCCACATTCCGATTAACACACAGGCAGGTTTCAGGCTGGTGGTTTTCGTCGAGATAAACACCACGTAAGTCGCGGTGACTGGTATGCTCAACCACACAGGATGATGGGCGCCATCGGTGAATGAGGATGAACAATGTATGTTGTGGGGTTTATGAGACTCTCGGGGTTGGAAGGATGAGATCGCGCAGGCCAGGTTGGTTGAGACCTCCAGGAGGTGCTGGGAAGGTGTTCCTGGACAATTTAATTAGGACATGCGAGGATACCAAAACGACAGGGACTGTGGGATGGCGGCAACAGGCGGAACTTTGAGTATGCTCATATTGCATTTTATGTGATAAGAATTTCCTGGCAGAAAAGGTGTATGTGGGTTATGACTGCGGGAGCGGTTTGTGGTTTTGGGACGGATATGCGGCATGGAGTGAGGAAGAGCGACCTCTACGACGAAGTGCGAAGCATAAAATAAAAAATTAAAATATTTCTTAGGTGGTTGGCATGAGTTGGCGTGTACCAGTACGTCTTGCTGCGTGGACATGCATAGAGGTGTACTAAAAGAACTAAAAAGTTTCTATGTTCTAACCCAAAAATGACGAATTAAGGACTTGGTTTAAACGTTTGTGGTACTGGGATTGAATGAAGGTGTTTGAATCCACGACAAAACACATATAAACAATAATACAAAATAACAAACATGGGCTCGGATGCAATAATAAAAACCCGCCAGTGTCGGGTTTGAGCAATATCACAAGTCCTAATAATGCAAATAGTCAATCCCTACCTCGATCAGGATGAACTGATCTAGTCATTAAAGAGTTGCGTCTTAACTCGTGCAATGGCGGGCTTAACCCTGAACCGTCGAACCAGGAATGATGACCTGCACGGCGTATGTCACTTGGCATGAATCATATCACTCTCGTAAACATTCCCCAAAGTGCCATCTCACCCGACTTCATGATAGTTACATAAAAGACGATCTGGTACGGATCTTATATTCGTTTCGAACTTCTTGGGTTTAGTTTGGAAAGGACGCGCTGGAACATGTCCCCAAATTAGGACATGTTAATGAAAGGCGTGAGCCGGTCGAACTGAAACAAAATACATTCTGACATAATAAAAATAAATGCTCATTTACACTGATATATTGCCCGTAAACAAATAGCCAGTGCTGCACAATGTATTTAATAATTCTGTTAACCATAAGATAGAACAGGATTTAATGTACCAATTGCCCCAATGGGATTGTCATATATAAATTATACAGAAAGTAACACTTATCTTGATGGTATGATTTATGATTAATCCCTTAACTGCCGATTAAAGTTTTGCAATTGCGCTTCCCAATATAATACGTTTTCCACGTAAACTCGCGTATGATGTATTAGGGGAGGAGGGAAAAAGGATAAATAAAGCTAATCCTCAGTAAGTCAATCGCTTTGCAAACACTGTGCCAAGGCATTTTGCATTCCAAACACGCTCAGAAACTGGGACACATGAATGGCGGTTGCGTACAAAGATCATATTTCAGAAGACGTGAAGTGTAATTTGACTGAGCGAGAAGTTTATATACGTTAGTGGCACTTCAAAAGGTTAAATTGTATCGTAGTCTTAGCATTAAAGCATATTATTGTGGGTTCTGGGTGGTTGAACATTTGGTATGGGAAGTCTCGGATAGAAAATTATGATTAAATATTGAATTAGCGGATGTTTGGAAAACTTTTGAAGAAGCGCACTGGATTATTTGATGTTTCGCGAGGATACGATATAATCAGGAATTATTGTTGTAGTGGAATCTGAAAAAATGAATTTTCAAAAAGGAAATTTACCGAAACAGAATAGTTTTTAAAAAATAGAAATAGAATCTAAGGTACTCAATCAATCATTAATATGTTTTTTAAGAGATATTTTATCTGAATTTAAAACAATCAATAACTTGAATGATACTCAAAACGTAAAATACTGTCGAATACATAGCATTTTAACCATACATAGTATTATTTAGATGTGCGACAATTATTTTGTTGGGGATGGTTTGTATTCATTATTGTGATACCAAAGTTGGAGTGAATTTTATCTTAATTTTCTCTGTAAATACCATTTAGTTAAATTTCAACTTTTGGGACAAATCACCCTTTAATAGCAACAAATAAGAAATCGTTTGGCTAGAGAATACCGAACTAATTAAATTCCTCATTTCATTCGATTTCCAATTTCTATTCGAGAATTGGACAAATTATATGAAAGTATTTTGAAGCTATTAAAATATTTTATGATGAATCTTCATTGTTATAATTTTTATGTAATGTCTTAACTATTTTATGAGTTTTAGTGTACTTATTTTGTATTTAGAGCATTTTTGTTGAAGACTATAAAGAAAGAATGCAATTTCTTTAGAAGTTTTAGTATATAAACTTCCTTTTACTAACCCCCTTCCACCTCTGAAATTCATCATAGTTTAAAAATAAAAGTTTAAATACAATCTATTTAAAATATTTGAAATTTAATCCTCAAAAATATGGCATGGAAAGTTTGTTTTTAGCTACGTTTTTTATTTATATTAATTAGTTTATCTAATAACATCATAACTTGGTTCCATTTGTATTTCCTTCCCCGGTTTCAGGAAGAGCACCTGTGCACGATCCACAGCTTTGAGAAAAATTACAAAACTTAAATCAGGCTTGTAACTGCCCCTAGGGACTGCGCCCCACAGTTTGAGGAATGCTGGTGTACACTATAAAGTTTATTTTTGATAATTTCCTTCTACCGATATAACTCTGCAAAGAAGTTAAATATAAGTTCTAATAGAATAGATAAAATATTGTCATTTGCTTTATTTATTTATAAGTTTTCAGAATAAACAACATAATATAATAAAGGAGCTAAAATACAAATAGATTGTTTCAAATAATTCAACACTGTTTTGAAAACTCTATTGAAATAACAACACCGTATTTTACTTCAGAAAGAGCCTAACTCTGATTCCACAGCTAACTGGGCAAAAAAAAATATAATTTAAATTAAATTAGGTATATTGTAACACATCGTCTCAAAGCAGAACTGAAATGAAGAATTCAATTTAAAAGAGTAAATGTCTCTGTTTCGCTTTAAACAAAAAAAGTATTAGTTGCAGGAATAAACTGTTTTCAAATTCCTCGAAAATGGCTTGCAGCTATTGGCAACAACAATTAACTCGACTTTAATTTACATTCGAATGTGTAAATGTAGAAACTGGAAACATTTTAAGTACGTACTTGATAAATTAAACGGTTGAAATTTGATTGTAAATAAAATAATTCAAATTGTAACTAGTGTGTTACGAATCATTTTACTTAACGTGATAATAAAGGGATTTTTAAAACAATTTAATTAATGAAAAATTACTAAATTATGCTAAAATATTTGTTTAAAAGAATTTTAGATTTTAGATTTACTAGCTGATCCCCAGCCGATTTACTAGATATTTCAGGAATCTAATTTTAAAACGGAATATGTTCATTTTGCAAAAATCTGGAACGATAGGATAAACTGTATGAATTTGTATAATCAAAGCAAATATACAAACATTTTAAATTTATACATAAGATTTCTAATCTTTTTTTAAATGTATAAATATTGATCAAATTCGAAAGTATTTGTGTGGACATTGAAGATTGAATACGCAATATTTTTAGCAATAATTGTGCGTATGTGAGTGTACTTGAATGTGTGCGTGTATTTTTAATTGAACATATATGTTTGTATAATTCTAAAATTTTGAGTATAAACTTCAAATAGTCCATGGAGCACTATTTAAATATATATCTTATTGACAAATTCTCTCATTTTTAGCCGTTGTATTTTGATGGGAAAGAAGAAACATTCCGTAAAAAATTCTTTTTTTTTTACATTTATAGATGTTTTTTTGACTGACTATTTTAAAACTGTAAATTAAGAATCTTAGGTATAATAGACGTTTGATGTCTCTTAAACTCCTTCCTATATTCTCAGGTAAGATATTTCCTCAGCCATGAACAAATTTAGTTTCATTGAAGTCTTTGATATACCACAAAATGAAATATAACAGAAATATATTACTTTCTGAGTAAAAACCCAGAAATATATATAAATTCTTTAATCAAATAAATAATGTATTAAAGTATATTTTAAATCAAATCTTAAGTCTACGAAATATAAGGAAAAATACTATAGTAATCGATTAGACTAAAATAAAATAAAAGATCATTATATATTTACAAGATGAATAAAAAACAAAATTTTTCAAAACATTTTTTTAAGAACTTCTTTTTAAATTCAAATTGTAGCATTCATTCTTCCCTTGTTATTTGTTTGTGTATGAAAAACAATCAATTCCCACGAGAAGATTTACTTTTTGAAGACTTAATTCTAATTAGATTTAGAAGATTTAATTTTGATAAGAAATCTTTTTTTCTAAAAGAAATTGTAATTATCTCCCACGTCTGTTTTGTTTATCTGAAGAAATTTTTTTTTTAATTTTTCAATACTGTGATTAGTGCCTCTCGAAAATAATCAGTGTAAGCGAGTATATGAAATTTTAAAGAGAAAATTCTTTTTTTTTACAAATTTTAATGTTTAACAAAATGAATATTCTATCATATACATAAATTTTGAATGAAATAAGATTAGTATTCTCATTGATAGATTTACAAGTTGAAGTATAAGAATTTTTATTGTGTATTTAATAAAACTTATAAATTAATTATAAGAAAAAATCGACAAATTATTATATTCCTTAAATTATTAAATAATCCCTTTCATAAAAGATGTTTTATTTACCTTAATTATTCTTAGACTTAACTTTCAAAAACCCAGTGAAATATTTATAATGCTTTTATAAAGTGATTTTTAAAAAGTAAAAGGCTTCTCATTAAAAAAGTTTAATTATGTAAGATTAATAATTCTAAAAGAATAGCGAAAATTCCGTAATTATAATTTTTCACATTTTATCTATTTACAAAGCGCATAACTTGTAACAAATCTAATTAATGTCATATTATGAAAATTGTTAGAGTGTAAATGCTGTGTCTTCTATAAAACGTGCTAAAAAATTTTGTCTTCTAATTTTAAAAAACATGTTAAGATTTTTGACAAAACTTTTTATTTTCCAATGACGATAGAAGGATGTATTGGGTGATGAAAAATTATTTCCCTTCATTTATGTAAAAACTTTTATATTCTCAAACATTGGCGGATGTCATTCAAAAGGGGTTGTTGTTTTCTATTTTTCAACTGTTAATAGAGTGGCACTTTATGCAGAAAAATTATCAACATTTTATTCTATTGTAATTTGTGAGCGACCTCCCCTTGAAGTCGCTCCCTCACCGTCCTTCTACCTAAGTGTGCAGGAGGAAACAAAGTATGACCAGAAACTTCCATAATAATTATTATTATTCAAGCACACTTATAAACCACAAGAAGTTGCCCTAGAAGTGATATAAAGAAAGTAATAAATCGTAAGTGAACAAGAGCAAGTAATCAGTTTAAATTAATCTAATCTATCTTAGACTATAAATTCCCAATCCACTAATTTAGTATAGTGGCAAACTCCGTTCTTAACTCAAGTTGTGAAAATGAATTAAATCTCACCTTCGTAAAGCCGTAACAGTTTCTCCGCTCCTTCTCTTTTACAATTACAAAACCCTGACTTTATATAGTCGAACTAATCTCCATATCAGGGTTTTTCTTGAGAGGGATGGCTGTGAATTAATGCGAATGCTATTCCGAAGATTCCTCAAGAGCAAGGGTGTACAACCCAATTGACCTTGCAAGCCACTTCGAAAAAACATTATAATATGTACATTTATATCAGATTTGGAAACAAAAAAACATTTATTGGAGTGAACATTTAAAGCAAAATGAATTATTATTATTGTTTTCATTATTTTTCATACATACAGACATAGATAATATAATAATCTTTATATAATATAATAATAAAATGATCAAATAATGTTTAAAATATTACAGTTGCCATTTTATTGAAAATTACGGAGTTCCTTTTCAATTGATCTTTCGTTACTCGTTGTTGAAATTTTATTGTACTGTCATTCTCAAACGATTAAGTATACATTGCCTTTTATCTTAACCATCCAGAATAATTCTTTTAAATTTTAAAAAACATCTTTGACTGCCTCTTGCTTTTTTGGGCACTCCAAACAGAAAAGGAGGAGGAAAAATGAAAGTCGCACACACAGAGATGTACCCTCCATAGTAAAGGATATGCATAATGCACAATTCGGAATTTATTAAAAAAGTAATTTATAATAGTAAAATCAAACGTAACTGTTTGATAAAATATAAATCTATTTCAATCTAAAGGATGTTTCTATTATCAAAAGGGATTTATTTTAAAACACAAGAACAGTTATATATATATAAATTTCCCCTTAAATAAATTTGAAAATGAAAAAACTTTAAAAACTTGATATTTAAAATTTTTTTAAAAAGAGTCGGAGGGCCGCAACTTAAGTACTGGCGGGCCGCATGTTGGACACCCCTGCCCAAGAGGATCAGTGTGAAGGTCGCGTAAGGATCCGTCTTGGTTACGACGAGATGGTGTGCAACATCCCATGCAAATAATAAGAAACTGAACAAGTTTTAGATTATTTATTTATTTATTTACTTAATTTTGATGGTGGATCTCAAGAAATTTGGTCACTTCGTTTGCCCGATATGACCTTTCCCTGTGAGAATATTTAAAGAAAAAAAAATTATGACAATAATTCCAAATAAGAGATATTCTGAAAGTTGCCATTTCTCGAAGGATACAAGAAGTCATTCCTAGTATCTTGAAACACATTTCTCAAAAGATATACAAATGAGACAAATTCAGATTGGACTCCAAGTATGTGAAGGATATTTTTAAGATGTAAAAATAAATTAAGTTCAAAATTGTTTTCAGAGTTAAATTATAAATGTTATGAATATTATGATATTGAACTTCATGTTAGATTACCATTAGAAGAAAAGTAATTAGTTAAAATTTTTCATGTAATAACTTGTGACGGGTATTTACGCGACCTTCACCAACTAATCCTTTTCAGGAATCTTTGGGCTAGCATTCGCGTTTATTTCACAGCCATCAATCTCAAGAAGAAACCCTGAGATACAAGTTAGTCAGAGTATATAAAGTTAGAGTTTAATAATCGTAAGTCAGAAGGAGCGCAGCATATGAATGCAGTGTTCTATGGTAAAAATTTGTTTTCCCTTTTGCTGGACGGTTTGGCACTAATAAAATTTGTGGATCAAATTAATAGGATAGGACTGATTAAAAATAAACTAATCTTATTACGTGCGCTTATTCATAAAATAGTTGCTTTTTTTTTATATCCTCCAAATAGTCCATGGAGCACTATTTAAATATATATCTTATTGACAAATTCTCTCATTTTTAGCCGTTGTATTTTTGAGGGGAAAAGAAGAAACATTCGTAAAAATTTTTTTTTACTTTATAGATGTTTTTTTGACTGACTTTTTTTAAAACTGTATATTAAGAATCTTAGATATAATAGACGTTTGATGTCTCTTAAACTCCTTCCTATATTCTCAGGTAAGATATTTCCTCAGGCATGAACAAATTTAGTTTCATTAAAGTCTTTGATATACCACAAAATGAAATATAACAGAAATATATTACTTTCTGAGTAAAAACCCAGAAATATATAAATTCTTTAATCAAATAAATAATGTATTAAAAAGTATATTTTAAATCAAATCTTAAGTCTACGAAATATAAGGAAAAATACTATAGTAATCGATTAGACTAAAAAAAATAAAAGATCATTATATATTTACAAGATGATTAAAAAACACAATTTTTCAAAACATTTTTTTAAGAATTTCTTTTTAAATTCAAATTGTAGCATTCATTCTTCCCTTGTTATTTGTTTGTGTATGAAAAACAATCAATTCCCACGAGAAGATTTACTTTTTGAAGACTTAACTCTAATTAGATTTAGAAGATTTAATTTAGATAAGAAATCTTTTTTTCTAAAAGAAATTGTAATTATCTCCCACGTCTGTTTTGTTTATCTGAAAAAATTTTTTTTTTAATTTTCAATACTGTGATTAGTGCCTCTCGAAAATAGTCAGTGTAGCGAGTATATGAAATTTTAAAGAAAATTCTTTTTACAAATTTTAATGTTTAACAAAATGAATATTCTATCATATACATAAATTTTGAATGAAATAAGATTAGTATTTTCATTGATAGATTTACAAGCTGAAGTATAAGAATTTTTATTTTGTATTTAATAAAATTTATAAATTAATTCCAAGAAAAAATCAATAAATTATTATATTTCTTAAATTATTAAATAATCCCTTTCGTAAAAGATGTTTTATTTACCTTAATTATTCTTAGAATTAACTTTCAAAAACCCAGTGAAATATTTATAATGCTTTTATAAAGTGATTTTTAAATAGTAAAAAGCTTCTCATTAAAAAAATTTAATTATGTAAGATTAATAATTCTAAAAGAAGAGCGAAAATTCCGTAAATATAATTTTTCACATTTTATCTATTTATAAAGCGCATAACTTGTAACAAATCTAATTAATGTCATATTATGAAAATTAAGTTAGAGTGTAAAAGCTGTGTCTTCTATAAAACGTGCTAAAAAATTTTGTCTTCAAATTTTAAAAAACATGTTAAGATTTTTGACAAAACATTTTATTTTCCAATGACGATAGAAGGATGTATTGGATGATGAAAAATTATTTCCCTTCATTTATGTAAAAACTTTTATATTCTCAAACATTGGCGGATGTCATTCAAAAGGGGTTGTTGTTTTCTATTTTTCAACTGTTAATAGAGTGGCACTTTATGCAGAAAAATTATCAACATTTTATTCTATTGTAATTTGTGAGCGACCTCCCCTTGAAGTCGCTCCCTCACCGTCCTTCTACCTAAGTGTGCAGGAGGAAACAAAGTATGACCAGAAACTTCCATAATAATTATTATTATTCAAGCACACTTATAAACCACAAGAAGTTGCCCTAGGAGTGATATAAAGAAAGTAATAAATCGTAAGTGAACAAGAGCAAGTAATCAGTTTAAATTAACCTAATCTATCTTAGACTATAAATTCCCAATCCACTAATTCAGTATAGTGGCAAACGCCGTTCTTAACTCAAGTTGTGAAAATCAGTTAAATCTCCCCTTCGTAACGCCGCAACAGTTTTTCCGCTCCTTCTCTTTTACTATTACAAGACCCTGACTTTATATAGTCGAACTAATCTCCATATCAGGGTTTTTTCTTGAGAGGGATGGCTATGAAATAACGCGAATGCTAGCTCAAAGATTCCCCAAGAGGATTAGTGTGAAGGTCGCGTAAAGATCCACCACAAATTTAATAAATAAATTTCTTGGTTACGTCGAGATGGTAGTGCAACATCCGATGCAAATAATAAGAAAACTGAACAAGTTTAAGATTATTTATTTACTTAATTTTGATGGTGGACTAATCTCAAGGAATTTGGTCACTTCGTTTGCCCGATCTAAGCATTCTTAATCTTTCCCTGTGAGAATATCTAAAAAAAACAAATTACGACGATAATTCCAAATAAGAGATATTCTGAAAGTTGCCATTTCTCGAAGGACACAAGAAGTCATTCCTAGTAGCTTGAAACACATTTCTCAAAAGATATACAAATGAGACAAATTCAGATTGGACTCCAAGTATGTGAAGGATATTTTTAAGATTTAAAAATAAATATAAGTTCAGAATTGTTTTCAGAGTTATAAATGTTATGAATATTATGATATTGAACTTCATGTTAGATTACCATTAGAAGAAAAGTATTTGTTAAAAATTTTCTTAATAAACTTGGGCGTTACGCGACCTTCACCAACTAATTTTTTTGAATCTTTGGCTAGCATTCGCGTTTATTTTCACATCCATCCCTCAGAAGGGGCCCTGATTCAAATTGTCAGGTATATAAGTTAGAGTTTAATAATCGTAGGTCACAAGGAGCGCGGCATCTGAATGCAGTGTTACTATGGTAAGAATTAGAATTGACGCATCTTGACTAAAGGACGGATTTTGGCTACTAGACTAAATTAGTGGATCCAGAATTAATAGGATAGGACTGATTAAAGCTAAACTAATCTTATTACGTGCGCTTATTCACGTAAGGTAGTTGCTTTCTTTATATCACTCCTAGGGCTTCCGTTTATAGATTACTTTGTTGTGGAATACTGTAATTGATAATAATAAATTAGATTTATCATGGAGAGTCTTGTTCATTCATCATTCCCTCCCACAGCTTTAGGTAGACAAGATAACGAGGAAGCGACTTCAGGGTAACACCATTACAAACTTAATGAATCATCCATACGGAAACTTATATCGGATATCCTAAATTAAAAATAGTACAGTGACCGATATATTTTCAATAACACTCGTACTTTTAACTCTTATTTATCATCTTTAAACGATAACGCAAAATCGAATATGACTGCATGCTTTTGTTTCCTGGCAAGGTATAGATTCTGTGTTAGACGTAAAAGCCATCTGTTTCAATAACACTTTCTGAACTATAAAAACATTATTCAATGTTTCAAAGATACCTATTTCAAAACTTATTCGATACTTATAGAATGTTCATGGAGTAAGAAAGTTAAAAATAATTTAAAATATTTTTTAAAAAAGAAAAAGAGATGCATTTATCTAATCATATTATATAAATTTTAGGTTAAATTCTTCTTCATAGGTTAACACATTTTTTTTTTTTAAATCGTATTAATGTCCTTGTAGTTTTGAAACTACAAGGACATTAAACTGATTCTTACAACATTACTTTAAAAATTAATGTTGGAGGAATCAGAAGTCTACTTTGTTGTAAAATTATATTTGATTAAAATGATTTAAGAAAATTTTAATGTTGTTTTTAACATCAATAGCTTATGAAACTAGTTTGAAACTTCTTATCAAATAGGAGTTTCACCTAGCGTATTCGCGATTCTTATCTCTCTCAATGTATATTAATAATCTCTTTGAAATTGTGATAATAGTTTATTTATTGAGCCAACTTTTTTCACTTATTAGATAAAAGAAGGGCTTACTCGTCATGAGGGTATATAGTCCCCTTTCTTTATTACTTATGTTTTTATCATGCACAATAAAAATAAATAATCATTTAAATTGTTTTTCCAGTTCTCGGTAATTAAAAATATTTTTAAAAATATGAATCAATAAAAATCCGAACCTGATTACAAATGCATAGTTTAATCAGAATAAAAACGTGGGTAACTTCAACTTGAAAACAAATATATATTGTTAAAACGCACATACTGTATTATTAGATATATTTAAAATATATTGAATACAATGTGCTGAGTTTTAGAAATTAGAAACAAAGAACATTAAGAGAACACTGTTTTCCATCATGTTTTTCTATCTTATAATGTTCTTGATAACCTCATGTTATTAATCATTATTGTTTTCCATCAATAAACATTGTAATTCATCTTTCTTACTACGCGCTCCATTGATGTTTAATTGTAGAATGTTATAATTGCCCTCGTAGCATATATCTTGTCATTATCTTCATTCTTTCATTCATTACCTTGTTCCCGGACCAGAACTAGACAGACGTGTTGCCTACCCCGAGCGCGGTAACATTACATTGATCCCCTGATTGGCTTCCTACAGAAAAATGTTATTTTGAAAAATTTTGATGCTCGAAAAACTACTTAGAGTACCAGCCTAGGCACGCTGGATGGGACGATTCCAGTTTAATTATTGCCATATCCATCTCATGTATAGAAAATCTATCACTCTTGTAACTTACACAGATGACGTATTTCAAGAATATAAAACTATTTGTTTCACAGATAGGAGTAAATTGAATGGAGGGGTTGGTTTTGCCTGCGTTATTTACGAGGAAGAAGTTGAAAAAGTTACTTTCCATCATCGATTAAGGTGTCCGACTACGTTCGGAACCGTTATTTTGAAAAAGCGTATGAATGGATAATATTTATAATATTTAGTGTAACTTAGATTAGAAAATGTATATAAAATTGTTTTAAGAATAGTACTACAGTAATTAAGTACAATATTTTGACAAAAAATGAACATAAAATAACTAATTTTCAAAATGTTCTCCTTTCGTGAAAATTTCTTCTATTATAATAATATTTTGCCTGTATATAGATCAGACATAAGTACAGAGGCTCAAATAGAATTTTTGAAATATATAACTTAGATGTAGATTTATACATATTTTACTATAACAGAGGGGAGAAATTTTAGGAAAAAAACGCCGATATTTATTTCAATGGGTTTTAACTCTGAAAATAATGTGAATTTTTCAAAAATCATACTTGAGCCTCTATACAGAGGTCTGAGCTATATACAGGCAAAATATTATTATAATAGAAGTTTTTTTCACAAAAGGAGAACATTTTGAAAAAAGGTTATTCTAAGTTAATTTTTTGCCGAAATATTGTATTTAAGTAATTTGTTTTTTGTCAAAATGTGTCCTTAAAATAATTTTATACATGTATTCTAATCTAAGTGACACTAAATATTATGAAAATTATTCATTTATGTGCTTTTTTTTTAATCTCGGTTCCGAACGTAGTCGTATCCTTAAGAGATGAATGCTCGGTTTTTCCGGCCAAACAACTCTGCATTAATCTTGCCGTAAGAGTGATTCAGAACTCTCTCCGTCAGGGCGATACTCTCAATTTCCTTATCTGCACTGACTCTCTGTCTTCACTCCATTCTTTGCTCAACGTAAATTCTACAGAAAAACTTGTTGTGGAGGTTAAATCTATTTTTTACTACCTTAAAGACTGTGACATACACGTTTCTTATGTTCGGGTCTATAGAGGAAATCTCGGCAATGATAGAGTGGACCAGTTGGCCAAAGAGGCAACTTGCCAAGATATGAACCTTTCAATGTCCTTGCTCTTGTACCACATGAAGTATTTAGCTTGGTAAAGAAATATTTCCACCTGGAACATCGAATTCTTTGCCTCACTTAAAGTTTTGCGGACTAAAAAAGTTTTTTCCGACCATTTATTAACGGATAAAATGTAAGAAATTTGTTACTGATTTTAAGTTGTCCCAGATTCTAACACTACATGGAAATTTTAAGAGCTATTTTTCTAAGTTTAATTTAATGGGTAGTGATATTTTTTCTTGTGGTCACAGACGGTTGAAACTGCGGAACGAGTATTGTTGTATTGTAACCTATATTTTGTTTTAAAAAGAAATTTTTAAAAGGAATTGAAACGTTTAGGTATTTACTGGCCACGTGTTTGTCTTTGTTGGTCAATTGTACTGAAAGCGTAATTGTGTCTTAAGAAAATTTGTTTACTGTATAGATTTTTAAAGTTTTATATTGGTACCTCCCCTTCTTTATATTTCTGCATTTTCTCCCTTCCTTTTATTTTATATTTGTATCATAAATGGATTTTTAAATTTGTTTTAAAGTATATAATAGTGTTAGCACTTGCTTCTGTAAGCCTCATGTTATGCAATGAGGAGCATGAAGAGTTTTGCAAATAATTTAATTAAAAAAAAATAACCCCGAAAGGTTGGACTTCTGCCTGTTGGTCCACGGGAGATACTATTTTACATGGACACTCGAGGCTCACGCAGAAAATTCACCGACTACTCGAAACAATTTGTCGAATGGAGAAAGCATGCACCTTGTAGTGGATGCTTACACATGTGGGAATCGGAGGAAATGAAGCAGCTGATGAACTGGATAAAGCTGCAAGGGACTTAAACATCAACACCTCAAAATGCCATGTTAAACTCGACGACGCAAACGCCACTGCCCGATATCGACTTAAAGAAAAAACCATTAAGGTGAATCAAAAAATATGCAAGATTGATTCCAACAGAGAAATCACAAAGACAATCACATGATTGAGAACAGGCCACATCGATGGCACGAAAATAAATGTAGGCAAGACAAGGACATATGTAAAATGTAGATATTATCCTGATGAAGAAATCTCTCCAAGCCATATTTTCATTGTCCAGCAATACTAGCATCTCTCCAGAATATCGGAGAACATCCGTTTGATGCCGATCTCTACTTAGAGAATATAGTGATGCTGGCTTAAGCCGTCTTTAGTAGTCACGGATCCATTTGACTTCCTGGACACGACACCAAAAAAACAAACCATAAATCCATATACCAAGTTGAATAGAATGCTGTCGAATAGCATGTTTTTGGAAATTTATATTTCGTTACATAGCACACAAAAAAATAAAAATTTTCATTTTGTAAATGCATGTTGTGTTACTGAAGGCATTTAAAATTACACTAAGAAAAATTCTAAAATAATATTTACCTCTTTTTAGAAACATTTCAAGTTGCATTTAAGCTTTAAAATATTAATCTTCCTTATTGCTTTTTCTAAAAACTGTGAAAATATTGTCATTCTTAATTATAAAGAAAACAAAAGCACTCAGATAAAAAAAGACGTGTTTTTTAAACCTTAAGCTACTACAATTACCAAAATAGAAGGAAAAAAAGTTTATAAATTCATCAATACTTGAAAACAATGAAAAAATTAGCCAATTAGTTTAAGTAAGAAAATTTAACAAATCTATTGAAAACCAATCACATTTTAAAAGCTGAATGAAGCTCTAATGCATTTATTTTACAAATAATAATTTATTTTTAAAGTGTTTTTTTAAAAAAAGTGCAAAAAATTTAGTGTTTAAAAAAATTAGCATTTAGTTATTCCTTCATTGCAGATGTTTATCCGCAAATAAAACAAGTCAAAACAAAAAAATTCTTAAAAAGACTTCTTTTCTTAGCAGTCCTTTCTTGAGGAATCCAATTATACTCCTTCAAGGGGATATTACTACAGCAATAAAAAAGTAATCGGATAAATAAAAAAAGCACCACAGCCTTTTATCCGTACATTATCGAATTTCTCCTTTAATTAGAGTATTGGACATCTTTTTTAATATTTCTGAAACATTTATTTTTCTTATGTTTTATTGTTATATTTATTTCATGCACCTGATATATAACCTTTAATTTTTTTATTATAAAACTGTTTATAAAATAGCTGAAACATGAAGCACTATTTTTCAGCTGTAAATTTTGCTCAATTTATCAAGAAATCACTTTTGAGACTAAAAATATCTTTATATAACTATCTAGATTTCTTCTTTTTATGCAAAGCTTTTTTGTCTACAGAATCAATTTCTCGAGACATTATTAATTGCATTACGAATATTTTTTTTTAAATGCTTAAGTATGCAGAAAAAAGAAAATAATATCCTCTAAACTTTTGTAATGAAATGCTTGTGTGTGGTAAAACTTTACTTTGACTAACAAGGTATTTTATAAATTAATCTCAATCGAAATTAATTTAATTTAATTTAATTTAATTACAGTTTAGTAATGTTTCGTTTTAAGCTACAAAATTTATTAAAACGTGTTTTGCTTTGTCATTTTTTTTATTCTACGATATCCCGAAAGATGAGCAACATGTATGAGTTTCATTTTATTCATTATTTATATTTGATTTTTATTTCCTAATTTGTACATGGTTTTTAAAATACTGAGTGCATAATTCACATATGTTACAACATTATATAACTATGTGTTATATTCATAGGTTTCCGTGTGAGCTTTTACTTTGTTTGACTATTTAAATATAGCGTGTCTACCAATAATATAATTAAATATTTTTTTTTAATCTTCTTTCATGTGTATGTAGGTTCTCAGCAAATATCACCCGAACTTAAAATTCAAATTCTATTAAAATTCCTTTCATGGTCATATCCCGTCCTTTCTCAGGTATTACCACCCATTTAAGACCTGATGGGAAAATTTGGATTAGCAGAAACTGAAATAATTGCACATCCCAATACCAAAACACACTTGACTGCGATTTTCCTTGTTGAGAGACTCTACGCTATAGTATCTTTGATACAATCAAAAACAAATAAAAGCTACTCTGAAAGTTATTCATCATCTTTTAGAAAAGTCAAATATAAGCTCAAGCACACACACGCGCAACCTCACACACACACAAACACACATTCAAATAAATATTATAATAAATTAAAAGTAAAAAAACTTTTTTAAAAACAAGCTTTTATTAAATGCTCTAAAAAGAATAAAATAAACTTTTCTTTTAAATTTTTTTAAAAGAAAATTTAAAAGAAATTTTTAATCTTTTAATTTATGATATAAAAGATTGTCCTTAAATTTTAAATATTTATTTGCAGTTTGAAAATTTTAAAAAAAAAATAATCAGATCAAGTTATTTAATTTGATTGATCTAAAAGATAAATCCGCAAGCTTTTATATCAAAAATTTGGGTTAATGACTTTAAGTTGATAGAAAAAAAGTTTTAAAAGAAAAGTTTATTTTATTTTTTTTTAGGTTTTAAAAAAAAAACTTTTTTTAAAAAAAGTTTTTATTTTTAATTTTTTTTTTACTTTTAGTTATCGTAGACAGGGTTTCTCTGTCTGTTAATCCACCCCCTTGATTGTTGAAAAATCGTTTACCGGTTAATTTTGAACAGAACTAAGGGGTAATTAACCCCTTTTCCCCCCCAACCAATAAATAATAGATATTTCTCTCGGGCCAACAAGAGGATAATGGGAAGAAGGAAAAATACTGTTGACCAAAAAACAACTTTGGGACAATGCAAAATTAATTAAAATATTAAAACTTTTTTTTTTTGTTTTTTATAATACTATTAAAAGAAAAACAAATTTTTAAAAATCCGTAATTTTAAACCAATTTTTTTTCTTTTTGTGCGAATTTGAAAAATACTATTCTACAAACAAAAAAAATTTTTTTGTGCGATTATGAAATATGAACAAAAATTAACGAAAAGATGGAACGTCAAAAAAAAAATTTTATACGAAAACAATTTTAATATAAGTAAATGATTAGAAAATCAAAAAAAAAGGGACAAAATTCAGAGAATAAGGAAAAAAGAACGGAGGTTTTAAAACCCTGTTGAACCCCTCTATATATAGCGCGAATGCACGAGACGATACGATCAGCATTGGGCATAAAGATCTGATGATGTTTTGAGACATTTCATTCCATATTTATTACCCGCCCCTAGTTGTTCAAAATCGGGATGCCCAACTCGCCGTCCCAAATTACCCCAGATATGCTCGATTGGAGACAAATCTGGGCATTGGGGCCAAGGGAAAGGGGTATAACAGTGGGAAAGTCTTGTACATCCTTGCCATGTGAGGCTGAGATTGTCTTGTTGAAAAAGGGCCCCTGGGCCGTTGCGAAAACACATGTAGTTGCAGGATATCATGGCCCCGCTGGGCTATCAGTTACCACGTAATGGTAGGGGGTGACCCTGTATTGTGGCAATGGCACCCCATACCATCACAGCAGCGGGAGCGATGTGTCGATGAAAAGCAAAGCCAAGATTTTGGCGTTCACCGGGATTCCACACACAAACCCGATTGTCATCACGCTGAGATTGAATCTGGATTTATCGCAGAAGCAGACCTGGTTCTATTCCGCTGCAGTCTAGTTTCCTTGCCCGGCACCAGTCCAAACGGTTCTTTGGGGTTGTCAAGGGGGCGACGTAATGGACGCAGGGACCTAAATTTCCAGCCGGGAAAACCTTTTGTTTAGAAGACAGGGATGGCAGACGCGTTCAATGGGGGTTGATGAAGCGTTAGCTGTACGCGACATTTTTAACGATGGGTGGTCTTCTCGATGACTGGTCTGTCGGGGGGTCCCGAGCCTGGTTTCGTGTAAAGACATCTCCGGGCTGCTAGTCCCCAAAACCTCCTCCAAACTCAGAGCGGACTAATTGACGAGCTACTGGGCCCGCTGACCACCCAGCTTTAACATGCCGATGATTCTCCCCTTTAAAAACGGGCAGCTGCTCATATTGTCCTCGGAAACTGCGTAATGACAACCACCTCTTTTTTTGTAAACGATTCAGCACACTCAAACAAACTTTTTTTTTGGGCCGTTTTAAACCCCCCGTCAAGCGTTTAAAAATCGGTGGATTTCGCTTACTTGAGGCTCTGATAGCGAGAGGGAAAGGGGGGTTTCCATGACAATATGTCATGCATTTAAAAAAAGCTCGTGCAAATGGGGGGAAATAAAAATGTCTGACAAAGAAAAGAAGGAAAAAAAATTTTTGAAACAAGAATTTCAATAAAAACTCTAAAGCCCAAAACGCCGGGCTAATAGGAAAGGGGGGGGTGGAATCATTTTGAAAAAAAAGTATTAGAAGTGCTAATTTTGTGAAGGAAGGGAAAATTTTAAAAAATAGGGCTCTTTCAACTAGTCTTCAACTAACGGATATCGGAATTTAAAAGGTCAAAACATGCATATTCATCCCCAACAAACATGTATACCAAATATCAGCTCAATCGGTTGAAGACATCAGCTTCAAAAAATTTAAATTTCAAAAATTTACGAACAAAGTTTACATTGTAAGTTAAAAAAAATTTAAAAAAACATATTTGTAGCATACAGACTGGAAGAAAAATACTCGCTGAACAAATCAAACGAATTTCAAAAAAATTTTTAAAGTATAATAATTGGCCCAGCGGGGTATCCCCCGTACCCTTTTAACTAAGCGATCGCTGTGTCACCCCATACGCCCCCGGTCCAACTTTTTTTTGTAAACATGCTCCTTAACACTTGAACAAGATCATTATAGTAAACTTTTTGGGGGTCAAAAAAATTTTAAAAATTTTTAAAATAAATAGAAATAGTTTAACAGATCTGCCTTTCTTAGTATTCCCTTTTAGAACAGTAAAAAAGCGTACTTTGTTCATATGCAGAGTGGAACATTTTAAAAAATCTCGTTTTAAAAAACAAACGAAATTTAATATATTATTTTAAAAATTTTACAAAAAAATATTGGGGGGGGGTTTCATCCCCGTTTTATATATATATATATATATACATATTGTTCGTATGTAAACAGCTAGAACATTGAACTAAAGCAGTAGTAAATGGGTTGATTTATTTCGCGCGTTAACAAAATATTTTTTAAAAAATCTTTTTTTAATTTTATAAAAAAAAACTTCAATGTTAATAACTTAAGTGCGCGCTAGTAAATTCATTTTACTCCCGAGTAATTTAAAAAACGAGTTACTTTAGAGAATCACTGTTATTCAAACAAGAAGATAAACTACATAATTAATGTATACTTCAAGAAGATATTTCTGATGTGTATTTTTAGTGACTAAAAAGCTATTTTGGGAAATGTAGGAAAATTCCACAATGTTTTTTTTTCTTGCATAATCTAATATTCCTCCATTACTTTAGCAATATTTCATTTTAACATTATTTTAATAATTACCTTTCAAATTTTGGCTTCTGTTTAGCACTTGAAAGGATACATTTTTCACATACACACACACAGCAAAGCGGATAAAAACGAAATTAAGCCTCTGCGGAACCATTAAAATGCGGGCATGATTTTAACAGTTTCTTCCACTTGCGTTTCTTTTTTAATTTTTATTGGTGTTATTTCCTTCAATAAGAAGATGGCTTTTTAGATAAATTAATGCGAAATATTACTTTTAAGAGAAACAAATTCTTAATTTATCTAAGAATCCTTCTTGAAATACATAAAAAATTTTCAGGTTATTCTTATCTCAATAATATTCCCTTCATGTTCATATTTATGTTTTTGCTTGGAACAAAAATGAGTTAAAGATTATCTGTGTGTGATAATTTTGCTGCAACACAATATTCAAATGTAATATACAGCATTTATCTCTCAATCGTTTTTTGCAATAAATTACTAAATATACAGAGAGAAACTGAAGAAATCTGATATGTGAACTAGAATTTTCTAACTTCTGTAACATTTATTTGAACATATTTAAATTTTTTTTTACCTTAGTGTTATAAAAATGTTGCTGAATTTTTCTACTTTAAAGTAATAATTTTCTACTTGCTAATATCTAAGACCATCAATAATTTATTAATGATTAATTAACGAGTGCAAACAAATGCTTATTTAAAAAGTGCCAATTTATGTTATGTAATATACATGTACGTGTGTATGTGTGTGTTACTTCCACATAATTTTATAATAATGTACATTATAACTTATGAAAATGATTTCAAACTTTTATTTGCTCAAATAATATTTAACACTTCGATATTTCTCTGAAATTCAAGGAAAGTAATGGTAAAAAAAATCGTTTATAATCAAGAGAAAAAATAAAAATAATAGTAAAATAATTTTATTCAAAATAAGATTTTTTTTTAACAATCCATAGCACAAATTTAAAATAATTCTTCTATTAATGCTACATATTTCGGAATTTTAAATTGAGCAAAGGTATTTTTATAAACATGTTACAATTCTGTAATTCGTTTTTTAAGAAACACAATGTATTTTCTCTATGAAATAGGGTTGCTTATTCCATGGAATAAATATACCAATTTTTAATTTACTGGCTGTAATTTTTTTTATAATATATTAATAACATTAACAATAAATTAAAGAAGGCAAACCTGTTTTTGAAGTATTCGACCCAGATTTTTCCAACTTAAAATTGCGACATTAGAACCACTTAACACGTGACCGCCTAAATATATCAAACACTCTAGCGTACTCAATTTTGATGAGGCACTGCTAGCGCCGATTACTGATGCGATGGCTCCGATAGGATGACATTATACTCGATACATAACGGAGCCTTGAAAAGCGTAATAGTAGGTTTGAGGGGATTCGGCGAGTCTGGAAATTGAAGATTTGCTAACAAGTCTGAAAAGGTGTGTTGGAATATACTTGTAACGCGTCTTTTTAGTGTCTCACTTACAGGTAGAGAATATGTCGCAGCTGAGGACATAGCCATCCTGTGATGACCATGTCTTGCCGGTTCCGCGTAAGCTAGAGGTGTGGGATTATCAAAATGATGAGACATAATTCTTAATACAACTTTTATTAAGAGTAACTTATAATACTTAAATTCTAATTTATTGAGTATTAATTAGAGTGAGTCAAGCCCAAAGTAAATCACGTATTTAAGTCCAGATCACGCAATTAGATCATATCTCGAATTATCCTAAATAATCCTGTTATCTAATTACTTATATCTAATATTACCTTTTAAGTTCTGGTCCTGACCTAGAGAATATAATCTATAACTTTATCTATGAAGATTCTTGATCCGCAATGCAGCTAATTCTTGACTGCTTATTCTTGGTCCGCAAGATTTCACACTAAGCTTTGTCACGCTATTGATCAGAATGATTCCACACTACAACCTCTGAGCCTGCTACGCTATGCTATGCTATGATATATCTAGGTTTGCCGCGCTATCCTTTTATAGTATATCTCATTTACATATTCGATCCGTTTCTCTTCTTGGTATTGGGTTGGAAAAGGTTTTGCCATTAATCGTGGCCGTCAAGAACTTAGGAGTCATGTTAATCAGAAAGACGCGAGAACGTCACAACCCCCACTCAAGAAGAAACGTGATTTACTTAAGGGTTCTCAATGCCCTTAATAAATTACGTGTCTAAATCTCTATTTCTAAATTTCTTCGCTTTCTGAGTTTTATTTAAATTTTAATCTTAAATCTTCATTTTTTTTTAAAATTTAATTCATCTTGACTTTAATTTTCCTTGAAATTTTTAATTTTAAAATTTTTAAATTTTTATAATTTCAAAATTTATCTTGACTTTAATTTTCAGAATTTTAATCTTAAATTTTAATATTCGATTTAATTTTAAACTCGTGACAATAAATTTTACCCCAAAACTACCCCAACATTAAATTACTGTTTAATTTTGCCTACTCTCATTTTAATTTTCGTTACTTAAAATATTTATACACTTAAAAACTACCATTCTGGGTGCGCAGACCCCAAACTAACACTGCATATGGGCTGGTACTTCTTCCCTTTTTTTAACAACCTGGGAAAAACTTTGAAAATTTTCTTTTCAAGATTTTCAGGGTCAGTCTCCCTGAAATAAACTATTTGGTATCTATTTCCCTAATATTAATCAATTTTACATAATTTATTTATATATCAAAAAATTTTTTTCTCCATCCCCACATCTGGTTTCAAAAAAAACTCCCAATGAGCCCCCAGCCCGTTTTTTATTATTGTTGTGCCTTGACTACGCCGCTTTTTGAACCGGCCTATAATCGTAACAATCAACAACATATATATATACACATATTATACAATTACAAAACATTTTTCAATAAACCATTATAACAAATAACCCAAAAGGGAATTTTTTGCATCTCACGAAGTCATACATCGAAGTAAACAAATGTGTGAATACAAATGTTTTTTTTCAGAAAAAAATTTTAACAATCAAAAGTTCCAAAATTAAATGAACACTCATTTAGTGTTTGACTTGGTTTTAACTTTTAAGCACCGCCCGGCTTCCTTCTTTTCAAAATTCTTCCGACCACTTTTTGGAAGATCATAAAAATAAACAATACAACCTGATTTTTATATTCGGTCTCCCACGTTCCCTTCAACGATGAGTGTTTACTCTTCATTCCTTGTTTGTACTGGAATTTCTTTTGTAGGCTTGTAAACTCCTTGTCTTCCTTTCCTTGCCTTCCCAACTGTGTTCTTTGGGTGGTCGTGGTTCTTCTGTCCTCCGCGGGGCCCTTTAAAATTTT
>BMAV01004988.1:0-21315 GCA_019973955.1 Trichonephila inaurata madagascariensis
CTTATGCGCTAACGAAAAGAGAGAAATTTTAAGAAAAAAGGGGATGTTATTTGAGCCTCATGCCCGGTCATAGAGCAATGGAATGTGTGAAAAGAGAGTCATGTCCTATTTGTAATGACTCTCACCATTTCACCGTGGCCGCGGTAGCCGAGTGGTATAGGTATCGGATCGTGGCTTGCCTTGTCACGAGTTCGAGCCCAGTACCACTAAAGACCCGCCGTGTAGGGCAGCGATGCACGTTAAATCTGTCGAGAGCTGAAACGTCCTCCCGTTGGTGTGGTGTGGTAGTTAGGAGAGGGGGGTGCCAGCTCAGGTGTCGTCCACGTCACTTGACCATGGTTCAAAATTACGTGGTCCGTCGCCAAAAGCCCTCGTGTAGCTGAACAGTGCGACGTTAATATTCAATCAATCCCACCATTTCACAATGTTTTCGAAATCGGCATGGGGACGATTTCTCTCCAAAAAGTGGCAGAAATAATATAGTTTCAGCAGCATTTAAAACAGAAGTAAATAGTGTATTATTACAAACAGGTGCTGAATTAATAAATGACAAAAATGAACAAGAAGTTGTAAGATTATTCTTAGATAATGGTTGACAAAGAAGTTTCGTTTTAAAGAGTACTGAGAAATTTAACTTTCCAATTCTTAGAAAAGAAAACCTTTCCATTTGCACATTTGTGTGTGGTGCTCTAAAGAAACTGAAATAAAAACCTTAAATATAGTTAAAATAAAATTGAAAAACAGGGATGAGATCCAAATGTGTGCATTGCGCAATAGAAGCGCGGTCGAGACAGAACATATTTCGATTACACATTTACCAACCCCTGATAAAAAATTTAGATATTTAAAAAATGTACAATTAGCTAATTCTTATGAATTTAACGATAAAGAAATATCAATTCTCTTATTGGCGCGGACTATTATTATCAAGTAGTTACAGGTAGAATTACACGTCTAAACAAAAATCTTGTTTCAGTAGATACATTATTTGGGTCAGATCGGGAGGAACTTTTAACAATGAGTGTTATTGTTAATGAATCCAATATTTTGAAACAGCTTAGCGAATTTTGGGATTTAGAGAATTTAGGAATATATAGAAGCAAAGCTGACATTCTGTGAAGCACTATTTGTTTTTATTTCATATCTTAGTAAAATATTTATTTACTTTAAAAAAATTATAGTGAGAAATTTTTATACTTAACAATACTTGTCCGCACTCTAAAATTTTGACACCCTGCCTAAATACGACCCTGTGTGTACATAATGGATATAAATATTCTCTCTTAAAAATTATAGATGGAAAATTTATATGTACTAGCAATTTTTTATTAAAGAATATAATTTTTTTAGTATGTAATTTTATGTCCAAATTTGTATTAAAATTATAAAAAGTGCAGAAAACTTTTTTAAAAAATAATTAAAAACTTTTAAAATTATTTTTCCTTAATTGATTTCGTTAAAATATAAAAGTTTTATGGCCTTAAAATAATAGATTTTTTTTTTCAGAATGTTTTTTTTTTTGGATTAGTTAGTTCTAATAGGAAAAATGGACCGTTAAGGTTCACTGGTTTCACTGTGAAACCGTAAATTTCTCGAAATTGAAAAATGCTAAATTCTTTTCTTTGTATATTTATGTTCATCATTATGTCTAATGGTGATATTTAAAATTATTTTGTTAAATTTTCAAAGGGAATATGTAGTGAACTTTAACCGCTTGCCTGATTATCCCGAGTTACCTCGGGTTCGTATATATACAGCTAGTTATTATACCGAGAAAACTCGGGCCAAGCAGAATTTGTCAGTACGATTTGTTTTATCACGGTTTTACTCGGCCTGAAGGAAATGAAAGGAAACGTTCAGCTTTGGCAGTTTGTACAATTTTTATCCCACCCAGTTTGGCTGATACGTTGGTTAAAAGGAAGATTGATGTGAGTGGAACATTTCGATTGAATAGAAAAGATTTATCTCGAGATCTAAAGACAAAGAAATTTTTAAGAAAAGGAGAAATTATTGAGTATTAGAGAGGGAAAGTAACTGTAATGACATATGGGGGGGGGAAGATAAGAAGGATGTTAGTCTAATTTCCACAATACATACAATCGAAATGCAGGATGTAACAAATGAACGGGGAGAGACAAAGTCCTGGCCTAAATGTGTTGTTGACTACAATGACCAAATGGGTGGTGTAGATAAAGTTGACCAGCATTTAGCTCCTTATTCTACACCCAGAAAAAGAGAGGAAAATACTAAGATCTTTTCTTCCATTTATTGGATTTAGCCTTGCGAAATTCTTTCATTTTGTACTGTAAATCAGGAGGTTCATGATCAACTAAACAATTTAGAATGAAACTGACTGAAAAACTGATGTCAGAAAATCATCGTGACGAGTTTTTTGCCACATCAGAAAGACCCAGCATTAGTCCTTCATCACTCAGGTTAACCTCAATGCACATTTTCCAGATGTTATTCCTGCATCTGAAAAAAAATCAAATCCAACGAGACAGTGTTCCCGTGAATGTGCTCCAGCAATAGAGATTCCAGAAATAAGCCAGTAAGAAACGAGACCAGATACCAGTTTACAGAATGTCAGGTATCTCTTTGTATTGTCCCTTGTTTCAAAATCAATCATATTAAGACTAATATTCAACTTTTGTTCCATTTGCCAGAGATAACTCGGGATAGTAAACTAATATTAAAACTAAATGCTTTTACGCCTGTAAAAAATTAAAAACTCAACTTAAAACCTACATATTTTGTTTTGTTTCGTTTCATTGTATTTAATAATAAAATAAAAAAATGTGATGAGTTTTTGCAATTTTTTTCAAAAAAAATGTGTAAAGGAAGCGGTCAAAGGGTTAAAGAGAAGGAGAGGTTTATGGTTCTGAGACAGGGGGAAAGTTTCTACTGTTTATCAAAAAATATATGTACAGTCGAACCTCCATATAACGAATCTCTATATTGCGAATTTTTCTACATAGCGTTTTCCTGGAACCAAGAGCATTTCACGATTTTCTTCATAAAATAACCTTCCTATAGAGAAGTGCATTTTCTATACAACAAACTTTTTTTCTTGTGATTGGATTTTTTTCTCCTTATTTTCAAAGTTCCGGACTTTTTAAGTTATTCTCTCTTAACGCATTTTATGGTTCTCATAAATCTTGAACTGCTTTTTTTGGTGTTTAGCTCGCCGAGAGCAATAGAATTCTGGGAGTTTCATCCAAGAAGTTCTACTTTTCACTAGAAACATCTTCGATATCCCCTTTCACCCTCAGTGGAATTGTATCGTGTCCCCGTGTCCTTGAACTAATTTCCGTTTATTTGTAGTGTTGATCAGTCGTACTGATAACTTCGTTTCTGATAGCTCGTAAGTGCTTGAGCATGAAAATTTTTTTTAATTCTTCAGGAAGTAGATAAAGGCATAAAAAAAAAGGACATGGCTTTAAAATTTGGTATTCCTCTAAACAACTTATCAAGTATTATAAGAAATCGAGATAAGCTTCAAAATTATGATTCATCGAATTCTTGTTCAAAACGTAGAAGAACATGTGTCTATGAAGATTTCGACGAGGCAGTTTTGAAGTGGATAAACACAATGCAAGATAAAAATGTTCCGATCTCTGAACCTTTCGTAATAGAGAAAGCTTTTCCATTTGTGAAGATATTGGGATAAGACCAATTTCTACGTAGCAATGGATGACTAGAAAAATTTAAGAAAAGACACGGAAAATTGCGCCTGAAAGGATTTTTGATGCATTGCAAAGATATGAAACTTATTATGAAACACAAAGTACTTTTTCAAACAAAACAAAACAAAAAAACTCAAACAAAATTAACATGTTTTATGCGTAATTAAATTTAAGGACGCATGTGGTGATGTAAGTTTAAAAAGTCTTGCTATAAAATAATGTACGCTTAAAATTACTTGTATGCTTTAAATTAGAAAATGTCTTTAAAGCTCATTAATTTTAAAATAAAATTATTTTCTTTTTGAAAATACGGTGTATTCCTTAACATTCTTTTTTCTCTTTTTCATTCTTTCTTTTTTTTTTCGATGGGTACGATATATAAAATAAATAAGATACTAATTTACAAAAAAGAGTGAGTAATTTTTTTTTTTAAATATATGGTGTTTAGGAACTTTAAATTTTTTTTATGTGGTTTAAAAAGCATATTGAAAGATGAACCTCTACATAGCGAATTTTCCATGTAACGAACTTTTTTTCGGGATTTAGCGACTTCACTATACAGAGGTCCCACACAGTGGCGCACACAAGGGGGGGTCATAGGGCCCCCATAGCCCTTGATTTTTTTTCCGATTGGTTATAATCCTATGTATTTATTACGTAAAATTTAATTATGTGTGTTTGTTATTAATAATTAATTTTATTGATTAATGCTAATTTTTTTATTCAATAATTAATTTTGTATTGTTTTTGTTCCCGAAAATCGATAAAATCAAAATAATATGTTGGGCGGCATATTGGAGCATGATATCAAAAGGGTGGACTTTCGACCCTGGACCTCCCCTTTGAAAAATTCTTGTGTGCCTTACTGGTCCGACTCTGTATATATATATGTAATAATAATACTCTCCCGTTTTAGATTTCTTTTGAGGTCCAAGAAAAAAATTTCCGTTGAATTATCGAGTGCTTGTTTAAAATTTATTTCATTTTATAATTAAATATACATATTTGCTATGCGTTTATAATTTTTACATCTTTTTAAAATTTTCATTTTACAAAAATAAGTGCTTAGTAACTGAGTTCGATGACAAGCTTAATATTTATGTATGCATCACATACATAACTGAATTGAATGAACTCGTTGTGTGATGACTTTTTAAGAAAAAATAAAAAGTCTTCCAAATTTTGATAGAATTACATTTTTGTTTACGATAGAATTATATTTGTAGTACAAATAAGAATATACGTAAAATAAAATTATTCATCAGATCTGAACCGAAAACCGTTATTTTTAGCAGAACGGAAACCGGAACAGAAACGATATATTTTTTTTCATAGTTGAACCGGAACAAAAAAAATTACGGTTCGAAGCCCTGGCTCTATATGTTTTGAAATCACTTATTCAAGGTATTATTCCAAGATTTATAGAAAAAAAATAGTGTACTCTTCCAGATCTACAGTTGATAAGGAATTTGATTTCTTTTAACTAAACAGTATTTCGATATATGTAGAAGTCTAATTTTTTTTCCAGGAGCTTTTTTCTTATTTTCAAGGTAACATTTTTTCCCCCAGAGTATAATGCGCACTCATGCATTTCGATCTTATTTTCTGTGTTCAAATAGTGCGTTATACGCCGGCTTTTACAGTAATTAATTGCTTCTACAATTGTTACGGTTATTTTATTTCAGACGTATCTGTTTAGTTTGTTGGGTTAACTGACAAATAATAATTCTTTTAAAAAAATGCTTACATTTTCGTATAATATTAGTGGTGTTTCGAAAATTTTCAGTACTTTATACTTATACAGCGCCATTGTGCTCATAAATAATGAAATAAAATGGAAAGAAAGTACAAATACATTTTTTAAAAAGATACCAGAACACACACGTGAATATAAAGATACATATTTCTTGAAAATTAAGCCCATTTCTGGATATTTTAAAATAAACTAGGGACTACTATATATGTATATATATTTATTCTAAGAATGTAAATGTTGGAAAAAGAAATTTTTCTAAATTATTCCGTTAAATGTTTTCTGCTACGTATTATGTTTTCTTGATTATCTCTAATTGTAGCTGTAATACAGTGAATAATTAGTGAGTGAAAATTCTTGTAAGATAGTATGCAAAATCTAAATAAGTTTTTGGAAATTATAATTCAATGGCTAATTTTTATTTTTGCTCGAAAACGTATACTTTTATGTCACATTTTCGTATTAATTTTCGAACAGTAGCTTTATAGGAGGAAACATTTTAGGAAAGGAGAAAATTTATGTGCTTCGAGTGACACAACACCTATCAGTAAATATTTCTTAAGATAAATCCAAATTCCACACACACACATTAATGACTATCTTCATCAAAATTGCCTGTTATAAAAACAAACTATTCTCTATAACAAACCACTGATGAGGGGATTCAAGTGGTACTCTATTTCAGGACTTTTGATTTAAACCCTGAATGAAGATTTATATGTGTGAGCAAGTTAGAAGAGAAAACCTCTAAAATAATTGTAAACGTTGAGAATTATGTGAATAAATGTGTCGCGATGAAAACTTGAAAGAATTATACGGATGTGATGTGGAAGTTAGAACAGTGAGGTGTTTCTTATACAATCGCCACGAATCACTTTATTTATAGTATTTTACTAAAGGTAGAAAATAAAAATTTAAGCATGAGTTTATTTATATAGTTTAGTTTATAATAGCTAAACTTTTGCAGTAAATTTAATTCTAAAATTGAAAAGGAAATAAGAGTATTAGACGAATTTTTTTAAAAATGTGAATAAATGAGTCTCACTCATACATAAAAAACAAATCACTAATTACAAAAATGAAATTAAGCTAATAATTTAAAATATCACTTGCCTGTACAAATTCAATCTGATATAAGAACGAATTCATTTACCTTTAAAATGTACGTCAATATTACCAATAAATATATATTATAAAAAAAAACATATATTTTCTTTATTTATTATTGACTTCTTTTTTCTTACATAAGGATAACACTCGAAACATATAATTCATTTTCAATGTATTATTAATCACAGTAAATGGATTATTAAAAGCTTATATAACAATTTTTTTTTATTTGTAATTAAGTTCCTCATTTACTAAGCTCAAATATATATTTCTTCTACAAAATTAAATCCATTAAAAATATTTTGATTTACGTGAATGAAAAAAAAGAACAAATTGTTATTTTTACAGTGACAATTTCATACGCAAGGGAATTTAACTATTATACTCCAGACACAGAAGAAAAAACTGCCTGAAAAACAATCTCCCAAATGGGGACAAAACTTTTATGTTTCAAAGAAACAATAGGGCATAGAAAAATGCTATAACGCCAAACCAAGCAACCCAGAATTGAGACGGCATTGCACATCTACCAATAACAAGCAATCTCTTTTCCTTTGACCGTGCCGAAGAGGAATGCCCGAGGTGTGAGGAACTCAAAAAGTGCTCTTTATTTAACGTTATGATTGAAGTACAATGTAATTGAGTGGTGGGCGGTTGCTTATGTGGCAAGCTGATATCGTATTTTCAAAGTTTATTTTCGGTTCGAGTGTTCAACTCTGTTTACTTGCTCAGAAAGCAGTAAATTTATTTATTTAATTATTTCTTATCTTTAATTTCATATTCTTACAAGGACTTGGTAAGCAGAATTTTGTTTTTTCTTTTACTTTAACAACTAGACTCAAGGTGAGTCTGGCAGGGATTGAGATGTCCATTGTCAAAAGGCACTTAACTATACAGATGGCAAATAAGATGGATACCGGGAATGGGAATATGAAATATTTTCGCTCTCCTACGTCTGAAAAGGAACTCTTATTACGAGTCGGGAAAAGGAAAATAACAGAAGTAAATATATTTTTAGAAAATAAACAAAAGCCGTCAGCCATCCCCAAAACTAACCCACAACTACTATATACGGAGATAAAAGGCAAAATTCCCAGATTCGATCAAATTTCTAAAATGTCATTTACTAGAAATGGAAAACTACGATTTGCTACTTCGGATCCAGTTTGTGCAGTACAAATCCTATATTTAGAGCAAATATTGAATGTTTCGGTTAATACAAGTGTCATATGGGAGGGTATTACATCTCGCTTCTTATTATACGAAATTCCAACTAACGAATCCTTGGAAGAATTGTCTACGGAATTACAAAGCAGTAATAATTTTGAAATTGTAGAAATACGCAGATTTATAAAATCAGGGACAAGTCCTGAAGTATCTCTTGCTCTAATTACCATTCTTGGAACGGTTTGCCAGAAAATGTGAAACTCTGGTTTATCAATCATAAAATTCAACTTTTCATCGACAGACCTAGACAATGTTTTAACTGTTTCGGTTTTTTGTATCCATCCCGATCTTGTCTAAGTCCAGTTATATGTTGCAATTGTGGTTCTTCCCATCAAGGAACGTGCACAGTAAATGCGACCTGCACTAACTGTACGGGCAATCATCCGGCAAACTCCTCTTTTTGTCCCTTGTTCATAAAAGAAAAACAAATTTTAGAATTGAAGTGTAGGCAGCATATAACACTAAGTGAGGCGCGACGACGATTTCGTGAAACTACTTCCGAAAATTTTGCAACAGTTCTTAAAAAAACACACACAAGAAAATATTAACATTCAGGAAATAATTTATATGAAATTTGATAAAATTATGACTGCTTTCCAAGCAGTACTAGAAAAACAAACGGCATTCCTGATGGAAACGTTACAAAAATCGATGGAAACTACTTTCTCGCGTATGTAGCATAATAGATTCGACGACGCGTTATTCTCCCCCGGAAGAAAGAAAAGAGCTTCTGACACATTAAATATTCCCATGGGTCCAGTTCCAGGCGGTTCTTGTAAAATTGGCAAACTTAATACTGAAATCAGATAAAAAAAATCTCTGTACATATGTTTCTCTACCAGTACTTTAATGCAATTATTTTTTTCTTTGTTCATCAAAGGGAAGGAATCTTTTTGAAATTTCGATGAAATATTCTTTTATCCCTTTTCTAAATTTATGCATTTTTTACAATGGAACTGTAGAAGCCTTAAAAACAAAACCATTTGGTTTAACATCCCTCCCTTTTTTCGCAAGCAGATATCTTAATTTTCCAAGAAACCTTTTTATCAAATGAAGACAGATTTAATATTCCAGGGAAAAAGATATTCAGAAATGTCAGACAAAATAAACCAGGAGGTGATTTAATAATAGCCGTTCCTTTGAATGTTTCTGCCCAACACATTCCTTTTCAGTTAACACAAAAAGATCTGGAAATACTTGTTGTTAAAATAAATATTAGACATTTCTTTTTATGTTATAAACATCTATGCACCGCATGGACTAAATATTACTATAATCAAATCCTTTCTCGAATCTTTAACTGATCCTTTCTTCATTTTTGGCGATTTTAGCCTGCATCATCCGATGTGGGGATCAGATCACAGTTCCAGATACAGTAATATTTTTGTTGATTGGTTAACTGAATCAAATTCAATACTTCTAAATACAACAGTTCCTACCTACAGAAATTCTGTGGGTAAATCCTCTTTAATTGATCTTACAATTTGTTCTTCAAATTTATCTGGACATACTAATTGTTATGTGTCAGCTTGCTTCTTTGATAGTGATCATAGCCTAGTAATAACAGAGTTTTCTCTACTAAAGCCGAGTAAAAGATTTTTAACAAAAATAAACTGGCAAATAGTGAAAGAAGTGCAGATTATACTAAATAATTCAGAAGGAAATATAGATAATCTTACAGATAAAATTTTGAAAATTATTCATAGTAATAGTAAAGAAGTTAAAATTTCTAACAAATCTTTCCCTCCATGGTGGAATGGTACTTGCCATAATTTTTATAAATTAAAGAAAACGTTCAGGAAAGAAGCTACACGAAGCATTTCTCCCCAATTATGGATCAAATACAAGCAATACGCTAGTAAACTCAGATTTCATATTAAAAATGCTAAAAGATTTTACTGGGATAATATTTGTAACAACGTTTCTAATCCAAAGATATTTTTTAATATATTCTCAAGAAGCTCTCCACCTCTAATAATATATATAGATCCTAAGCATAATATTCTTCAAATAAATAGAATCATTACTCATCCTCAAATTCAAGCAAATATTTTTGCGGATTTTTTTGCATCTAAAAACGCTCATCATGAACCAATTCTTCTGGACTTTTCCCACAAAGCGGATAACATTCTTAATAAACCTTTTCATATTTCCGAAATTCACAGAGCAATAAAACTTTCTAAAAATTCAACTCCTGGAGTTGATCATATCACAGCATCTTTCCTTAAAAAGCTTGATCACAGTGATTGTGAAGTAATTTCGAGATATTTTCAAAATCTATTTGATAACGCAATAGTTCCAAACTCATGGAAACATTCAGTCATCCTCCCGATTCCCAAACAATGCAAAGACAAATCTCAAATTTCGTCTTGCAGACCAATAGCACTGACTTCCATCTTTTCAAAAACCTTTGAAAGAGTTCTAACCAATAAATTAAGCTACTTTTTAACTGCTGAGAGAAAACTTCATCCTCAACATTACGCGGTTTTTCGTCCCTTTTAAAGATAGCAGAAGTGCTACCTATCTTATTCAAAAAGTAATAGTGGATGCAAAATTGCAAAAGAAATATTTTGTAGGAATAAGTTTAGATATATATATATATAAAGCGCGTACGATTCAGTTTACATCGATGGTCTTCTCTATAAATGTCTGCAAATCGGTATAACAGGAAAAATAGCTATTTGGATCCATAAGTTTCTCACACACATCGTTTTTTTCAGGTTAAATGGAGGGGATTTCTTTCCTCCAAAAGGATATCTTCTCAAGGTCTTCCCCTGGGTAGTGTCCTCTCTCCCCTTTTATGTGTGGTGTGGTAGTTAGGAGAGGGGGTGCCAGCTCAGGTGTCGTCCACGTCACTTGACCATGGTTCAAAATTACGTGGTCCGTCGCCAAAAGCCCTCGTGTAGCTGAACAGTGCGACGTTAATATTCAATCAATCAAATCAAATCTCTCCCCTTTTATATATTATATACATGCATGATTTTTTGAAACCTTGGAACATGACACCGAATGTTTCATATATGCTGATGATGTATTCATTTCCTGCTCACATCATTCTCTAGATTACATTCACAAAAAATTGCAAAATACGCTGGAAAGAATTTCTCAATGGTGTAAATATTGGAAGCTATCTCTTAGCCCAGATAAAAGTACAATAGCTGAGTTATTCAATAAAAGAATTAATACGTTTCCTAATATTTTATTGGAAGGGCCTTCACTACCTTGGCAATCCTCTATCAAATATTTAGGAGTTCACTTTTCCAAACGGAAATAGAATGTTTCACACACACACACACACACATTAAGAAATCAATTAAATAGCAAAGCATTGAAAAAAATTAAAAGCCTTACGGCTATGGCCTACAAGCATCATGGACCAAGAGCTGCAGATCTGATCAAAATAGTAAATAATAGTATATGCAGTGTTTTCTATTACTTCAGCCATATAATAAATAAATGGTCTGACAACCAACTGAAACCTTTTAATGTCATTCAAACCAAAGCCCTCCGAATTGCATTAGGACTTTCACAATGGACTCCAAACATTGTACTTTTAAAATTGGCTGGACAGGAAATTTTATCAGACAAGATTCGAAGACTGGCAAATAAATATTTCATTTCTCAAATTTCTAAACAAACCTTTTCTCCATTATTTAGCAATAACCCCGAGTCTCTAAATTTAAATATTATGGAAGATAAAAATAATATAATAAATATACTAAATCCTTTGAATGCTATTAGTGATCAAATTATCCCAATTCCCAGAATAATATCTTTTTCAATTCTCCCATGCAAAATATATGTCGATAAATTCAAATTTCAGGATAAAAATTTACCAATACAGATTATAAGGGGCTTATTTGATGAAAATATAGATCGCGATTTCCAAGACTTCTATATAATAGCTACTGATGCTTCCAAAACTGAACAAATTACATCAATTTCATGTATTACGGAAAATTCCTCTTTTTCCTACAGAGAATCAATCCCAATAATTCTCTATTTTCACTGCTGAAGCTCTGGCTATCTGCCAACAGGGTCGACTCTAGCAGTTTTGATGCCCCAGACAAAAATGAAAAATGCCGCTCCTCTCCACAACGTATAAAAAACATTTTTAAGAAATATATTAATTGTTCATAAATACACACCTATAAAACTTGAATAGTTCTTGCAAAGAAAAAGTAACATAACAGTAAACGTATATATATTTATTAAAAATTAAAACAAATAACAAAAAATTAGAAGTGTTTTTTTCTGACTTTTAACTCAGAAAACTTTCTGATTAATTCCTTCAAATAAATTTGTTCAGCTGTTTTGGTGTTCAATTGCCAATGTAGCTAAACCATTTAATCTCTCTTGAAGAATTGTAGACCGTAAGAGAAATTTTTAATTAATTTTAATTTTGAGAAACTCTTCTCTCCGCTTGCTACACTTATTGGCAAAGAAAGTAAAATTCTTAATGCGATGGCAAGATTTAGGACGCAAATTCTAAACGTGAAATAAATTTTAAAACTTCTATTGGACTTTCTTTTTTTCCTAATAATGCTGAAACTGACATTATCTCATCTGCTAGATCCAGCGTATTTATATCTATTGATTCTCCATCTGTCAACATCATTTCTAAATTTTTAGTTTTTAATTATTAAATTTTTAGGGGTATCTTTTAAATCATATATATTGTATAAAAATTGAAAACAATTACTATGAATACTCATTAAATTAAATCTGCATTCCAAGGCATTATTTGCTTGGTCAATAGTAAAAAAAATAAAACTATCTTGAATTTTAATTTAGGATCTTCTACCGGATCATCTCGTACTTCGTAATCAAAATTAACATTTTTCGACCAACTCTGTGACATGGCTGCGTGACCCCAAAATTAGCAGGGATATCAATCTCGTCGGCCAGTTCTTTTGCATCACAGAGCATTTCAGCAAAAGCCCCATCCGATCGAAAAGATCATTGAAAAAATCCTTACAATTTCTTAAAGAGTTCTATAGCGGATGGTAGATCGTAATGTTTTGTTTGCAATAACTTGCTTATCGAATTTATGCAATTTAAGATTTTATACCAAATAGTGATAGAGCATAAGAACTTAAATTGTTTAGAATTTAATAATCCAGGGGCCTCATCTCTTATAGAGTTGTCAATTTCAGCATTATTATAAATACTAAACAGAGCATAATAAATGCCTCCTAATTGATACTTTAAGGGTTTAATAGTCTCTATTTGGCTTTCCCAACGAGTTGTACTTAGAGGTTTTAAAGCTATGCCCTTTATAACTTTTAATAATATGACCCAACAAAAAGTTGATGATGAAAAAAATAAATTTTTTGAACTATATTAAAAAAGTTACAGGCTTATAATGATGCTTTTTCCATGTCATTAATGACCAAATTTAACGAATGGCTACTACATGGTACATAGATTGTTCGTGGATTTAACGTCCTAATTCTAGATTGTACCCCTGATTTCTCACCTCTCATATTGGCTCCGTTACCATAGGCCTGCCCACGCATATCTAGCAAATTTAGCCCCAATTTTTTAATAAGTTTCTCAACTATTAAATTTGAAAGTTCTTTTCCAGTCGATCTTTCAACTGGAAGGAAACCTAAAAAGCTCTCATTAATTTTAACTTTAACTTCATTAGAATTAAATTTTTCAATACATACACATATCTTACCAAAAAGGTCATTTGCTCGATCTTACTAGCATCAGGGGTGCAATCTAAAATTATCGAATACTTGGCTTGTTTAATTTTATGAACAATTTGTAGTTTAATGTTCTCCTGTAAAAGTGAAATTATTTCGTTCTGAATATTTTTCCCTAGATAATGTACTTTAGTTTCTTGATTTTTATAGCACTCTACGAAAATGTTCCTCCATTATTGGATCAAATTTAGCAAGTAGTTGAATTATTTGCAAAAAATTAACCATTACTGGAATCTCGTGTAGTTTATCACTCTTACCAAGAAGGGCAAAACAATTTTGGGCAAGCATTTTTAATGTTGCTACAATGCGTTGAAGCACCTGGCACCAATAATTAGTCTCGGCAATAATTAGTCTTTGCGAGTCGCTGTCAATTGTTTTACAGCATTGTATAATCGCTGACTAAATTCAATCCAAGACTTTTGGCTTTGATTATGGTTCTTGGATGTTTGGTGTACTTTTAAAGTTTCAACGATGTGCTTCCAACTTTTAAAACCTTCTGTGGAAAGAGAACTAACGACACCGCCAAAAGGTTTGAAGCAAAAACAATATGCAGAATTTTTTTTAATGGAATAAACTAATCATTTACGCATAAACTTTCACCGTTTTTTAAAATTCTGGTATAATAATATGAGCTAAGCCTTCGACCGGTGGCGTCATGAGGAAAATTATATTCTGTCAATGGCTTAGGGGTCCTTCTTTCACCAAAAGACATCTATCGGTGTCTGATAGAATAGCTGGTCAAGTTCCTGGATCTGAGCTAAATATCATTGTTAAAGTATCGTGATCGTTGGTTTTGTCTGGAGAAGTTCCTATAAGAGCAGTGCGACTATCGCGGTTCTATTTATTTCAACTACAACATCCTCTTCTTGAAAGTCTAAATCAGATTCCGATTCTATACCGTCTTCCTTTTTTCTAGGGCCTTGCAAGTAATTCAGTAAACACTTCCAGCTTGTTTTTTAATGTGGACTTGTTTTTTGAGTCGCTGTCTTTTAGCACAAGATAGTTTATTACGTCCTCCCTCAGATATTCTAAAAATTTTTTAGAAATATACTTAAATTAAGTAAGGGAAGTATGAAGATTATTGAGATATAGTATTTTGCTTTCATACAAAAAATTTGAATTCATCAAAAATGGACCCTTTTTAATTAAAAATCAATACGTTTGAGATTTTCTAAAATCTTATCGTAAATTTGAAACAAAGAATAAAAAGCCTTTATTTTACTTTCGTTTGAACACCGTATTTAATTATGTTTAATATATTTAGAATTGACAACTATATAGACAGTAGGATATCCTAATAAAGTATATTTTCCAGTATTAAAATTAGGAAATCTTTTTAACTTATATTTTCAACAAACTCACATATACATCTGTACATAGCACGCACAAAATATAGAATGAATTTACATAATTTTTAATCTAAGAAAAATGTTCTACTTATACAGCTCCCACTGAAAAAATACTTTCCATTAATATTATTAATATAACTTTAGAAATTAATGATCTTTATAATCACTAAAATTAACACTAATAAAAAATACTCAAAAAAAAAAAAAATAGACTACAATATTTAAAATAAAAGTTTAAAAATACATTATATTTCTTAGTCAAATAAAATTCTGTCTTTTAGCTTCCTCAAAAAATGTCATTTCGAAATATTTTTCATAACATTTAAGTATAATCACATGTAATCTCATTTGGAAATATATTTATAATTCAAAAATAATATTACTAAATTGATCTCTCTTTACATCAAAGAAGAAAACATTGAAATAGTTCACTTATTACTGACCTAATTCACAAACTTTTAAATATTCCGAAAGAATTTTTATAAAATGCCTTTTCGATACTTCAATCAGCAATAACACAATTATTTATAAGAATATAATTACCAGATAGTATTACTAAATTTCTCTTGATGTATGAAAAAGGAGAAAAAAAATAATCTGAAACCACTTCTGTTATATTGATTTAACATGATTCAGAAAAATGGAATCAAAATTTACAATAAACAAGACAAATGAACAACAATTTTTTTTTAAATTCTGGGAATAGTAATGAAGAGAGAGGTTGTGTGCAATGTTTCGTTCCGGAAATGGAAGCTCTGTTATGAAAAAAATTTCCCGTCAACAACATTATTTCGATTTAATCTAAAGATAAAATTTTTTAATCCATTACTCTTAACTATATAACTATGGATACGTATATACAAAATAATTTCATTGAAATCAGAATTACCTAGTTTTCTTTTAACTCAGTATAGTCCTTTCAGTTATAATAATTACTCATTTATGTCAATTTATTTATAACCCATTTAATACATATATTTATAGAGATGTACCTTACAGAAAGCACTACTGTATTTGTATATTATTTTAAGTCTTAAAAAATAACAAAATAATTCGAAATTAAAAACATAATTACCTGTTGCTATTTTAAACGAGCTAAATCTAAAAGATTCAGTGGAACCAATTTTTTTTAACTAGAGTCTGTTGATGGTAGAGATCACAAGAGCTTGTTTTAACTTCAAGTAACTACTCAAGAGTAAAATAAAATATCTGTAGCTCGCTATCTTCAACAAACTTTTATTGCCTCTATCTCCTCTTTGGTTAGCTGACGCCAGACATTTTATGGGTGTCCGGAATGTCCGTAGTGACCCCAGTCCAAGACGGGGAGAAAGAAGTTTCAGGAGATGGTATAAACATATCAAATTTCATGATTTAACATATACTGCGACCTCGATCCCTTCAAGGTTCAACATAGAAATAAAACGATAGTTAACTTACACAGTAGAAAATAAGAAACATTAAATGAAATACCAGAATCACAATACTAAACACAAATATATAACTGGAAATTACAAAAGAGTTAAATCAAATACACATTTAACGATAAATTCTGTCGGTAAGCCAGTAAAATAGTTAAATATGCATGTAAACACGAGTAGTTTGTTTTTCAAGAGATATTTATAAATTTGAAAGGAAAAAACAATAACTTTTTTTTAGCAGACATAATTTTTAACTATATAACTGCAGAATTTTGAAGAACTGTTATTTGCCGAAGGCTGCTTTAAGCGAAATATTCTGTTTGTTTTTTTTTTGTGCACATTTTTTTTGTCGCCCTTAACGTAGTGATTAATGTTTCTGATTTCCCGGTTTTTTCCCTTCCCAGAAATACATAAAAATTTCAAAAAAATTTAAAAACAAGTTATTTTTAAATAATATCAATAATCAGTGGCGCACACAAGTCTTAGGGGTCCGGACACCCCCCATAGCCCTTGATTATTTTTTTTCGATCGGTGATAACCCTACGTACATATTACGTAAAGCTTAATTATATATTTGTTATTAATAATTAATTTTATTAATTAATGCTAATTATTTTCAATAATTAATTTTTTTTATTGTTTTTGTTCCCAAAAATCGCGCGGACAAAATCAAAAGAATATGCTGGGTGGCGTAATGGAGCATGATATCAAAATGGTGGACTTTTGAAACTGGACCCCTCCCTTGAAAAATTTTTGTGTGCGCTATTGTCAATAATTATTACACAAAATAAGGAAAATATATACCGTTTTTTTCTTCAATTTTCGATTTAGCTTCGACTCGTAAATTTTCATATTTTTAAGCGTTTGTATGTACAATTTAACTAAAAATGTACGTTATGAAAGAATTAATAAAACTGAAAATGGTTTAAAATAATAAGTAGTGTATCAAATGTATTTTCATCCGTGCTCCCTGCAAATTTAGTATAATTTTGTGAGGCAGACAGAAATTTTAAATTCTACCTTTAAACTCAAATGAAATCTCCCAAATGTTTTGATAAATAATTTTCAAATGTAGTTAGTAGTAAAATCTGTAGAAAGAAGTATTTCGAAGGAATAAATAATTATTCTGAAGAAAGAAATTATTACTAATTCGAATACAAAAGAATTTATTTAGTTTATTATAAATAAATATGTCACACTATCTTTATTTTGCAGATGCGGTTACCACCTTGACTTTTTTTATTTTAACTTTATCGTATACAAAGAGGAAAAATCTTTCCCCAAATTAAAAGATATAATTTTTTTTTAATGACATTTATCTCTTTTAGGACTAAAGGCAAGAATTGTTAATGACATAGAAAAAAATGTGTTACAGTTAAAATTCATGAGTTTGAAATTTAATCAGTCGAAGATGAATCAGTTATCTCTCTAATGTTGCTACTAAGAGATAAATATTAATATACTATATAAATACTTGAAAATTTATTTGCTGCTGAAGTAACAATTACGTACGTTAAAAATATTAATTATTATATTTAAGAGATTTTATTTGTATAACCGATTTTTTGTTTATGGAGTTGCTGTATTAATGTTACATAAATATAAATAAATATATTAATGTAAGAATCTCACACATGAAAGCTTGTTTAAGAAAAATAATGAATAAGAAAGTTGCAAGATTGCTTAAAAATAATCTCCCCAAAACAGTTTGGTGGTCCATTCCCTTCTTCAAATTACTAATTCAATTAAATAGCTCATAATAAAGACAAGTATCCGAAATTTTTTTTAAAAAAATTAAATAAAATAGTTTTAAGTATTAATACTTACTACGTTATTCACACAAATAAAGATCTCGGAACTTTGATCAGAGGCTCTCTCTACGAAATGCTATTTCTTTAAAAACTAAATACTTTCAATTCAGGAAGCGATGTTCAAAAGACAGGAACTGATTTGACCAAAACGTTTCAAGGTTTTACTCTTTCCCACGACAAGCTGAAAAAAATTCTGGATTCTTCGTGGGTGATAATTTTCTCTTATTACGCTCTTACCCCACAGNNCGGGGTATATGAAAATTCCTCTATCTTGGAAGTTTCAAGTGAACGATCGTAAATTGCCTCATTAGGGTCAGCTGAAATATATAGCCGAGTTTGAAATCCCTAGTCCAGTAAAAAATAGCTACTTCATGAATTATTTAAGCTCCATGCCATTCCCGGGAATACAAAAAGTACTGAAATCTGACGATTTCCCGGGATCCGCTCTATATCAGTGCAGTGAAGATCTTGTCAAGATGAGCTTGTCTACTTGTATCCATGGGTCGGGTGCCCATACACTCGTAAAGTCAAATCGCCACGTAATACAATATTTATTTTTTTAATCGTTACAAATTTTAGTAGCAATGGTCGACTTTTCAATTCAGTCTAAAACAAAATAATTATGTTCCACTTTTCCAAAGTGTTAATTTAGAATAAGTGTTAATAATATTTTAGAAAATAATTTCATCCAAATTTTTTCGTAACAAAAAAAAAGCATTTTTTAAATTCGGTCCAAATGCCGCCCCTAAAATTTGCCGCCCCGGACATGGGTCCGGTTTGTCCGGCCCTAGAACCGCCCCTGCTGCCAAGCTTTAGATGATCTGTCATTTACAAACAAGAATCTGCTAATATTATCTGATAGTCTCACTGTTCTCTCTGCTCTTCAAAATTATTCGATTAAATCTCATAGTGTCATCCATAAATTATCTAGCAAAATTTTCATTCTATCGTATTATAATTATCAGTTAATTCTACTTTGGACTCCGGGACACTCAAATATATTGTGGAATGAACAGGCGGATAATCTCGCAAAATCTGTCACAGAGTCTAATGTTTATATCGACTGGATCGCCTCAGAAGACATCAGTAAAAAAATATACCTAGAGAGTTTTAAAAAAGCAAATTTTAACTTCTGTTCAAGCAAATATTTTGAAAATTTTGGCAATATTCCAAACATAGTCTCGATCTCTAAGTGGACAATTAATAGAAGAGAAGAAATCCTATGTACTCGAATCTTCAGCAAAATGATCATCATTTCTGGACTTCTACGAAAATTTAATTTATCAGACAACGCAAACTGTAGTTTTTGTAATTGTTTAAATGATTTGGACCACATCTTGTTAAACTGCAATGGATATATTCATCCTCGAAATCATCTAAAGCATTTTCTCAAAATTGATCCACACTATAACATTACTTTCAAAGAACTATTGGAGAAAGCTTTGTCAAATAGATTATCATTCAGATTTTTTTTATCCAGGAAATGAAATATTTTGATAACTATTAATTTATAAATCCTGTAGTTTTTTCAGGGGACAATAGCCTTTGTTGCTTTATATCCCACAAAACCTGAACTGAACTGATTTAACGTTATGCTACAATCCTTGCTAAATTTCAAATATACCCAGAAAATATTTGTTTATGTGTAATTTTTAATGCCAAAATGAATAATTCATTGAGCGAAAAAGAAGGCAATACGTTAGAAACTGTTACTAGCGTAGATTTAAGTCAAGACACTTTAATTTGGACCATAGATAATTTTTCTGTTCATCAGCATGATCCCAATTTGGAATTGCTTAGTCCTACTCTGAATAATAATTTCCACAATAAACCTCGATAGGGTATAAAAATAAAAAAGGGCGATCAGTTTGAAACCAGATTTTACGATTTTTTTCTGCTACTTTTATACTTTTCCTTTGGGTTTTCATCAACCTTTAAGGATTAAATTGAGTCTAATTCGTGAGGATAGTAATAAATCATTACCGACTCGAAATGTGTACCTCAATCTACAATACAAAAATGAACAAACTCAGAGTAAAGTTTGTCTTCCCGTTGTTACTGAAATTTTTTCAGTTGTGAATACTCTGATTAACTCGTGGACATCAACAAATTTAACCATTAAGTGTGTCCTCTGGTATAAAATACACAACTTTGTACCGGTTAAAGAAAATAGTGAATTGCTGCCATCTAATTTGCCTAATATATCCTCATTTGAACAGTTTTACCTGAGTGAACGGTTAAGCGATTTTTCTTTGAAAGTAGATGATGAAGTGCTACCAGTACATCGAATTGTCCTTTTCTCTCATTCTTCTGTTTTTGCTGCCATGATTGAAAGCGACATGAAAGAAAATCATGAAAGATTTGCTGTCATATCTGATATTTCTTCAAGTGTTTTGAAAGATATGTTGCATTATATGTATTGTGGAATGGTAGAAGATCTAACTCCTGAAAAAGCAATTCTGCTGTATGAAGCTGCTGACATTTATAATGTGCAACATCTCAAAGAAGATTGTGCTGTTTATTTATGTAATCATATGAATGAGATGATGTTAGTGATAATGTATTGAGGTTAGCTAATTTGTATGATGACAAGAGATTAGAAACTGCTGCGAGACTCCTTCTGAATCAAAAAAATGAATGAAGAATTAATTATTTCTATCTAAAAATAGATATTTCATGTTATCTAATTCAATTTTTGAAGAAATTCCATCAATTGCATTCTAGCTCTTCCTGCTTTGATTTAACTGATTGAAAATTGAAGCGAAATTGATTTAACCTAAAATTTGGAATAAGTTCAGTGCAGTGAGACACTGATATTATTATAAGATTCATCCATTATATTAAAACTATTGTATTATCACAAAAAAACAAACTCCTTGAATATAAGTGAGCAAATCTCCATTTTGTGAGCCTCAATCTAACACCGCTTAATCAGGTTTCATTAACATTTTTTTAAATCTAAAATTTTACTAATAACATTTATATATATGTTAGATATAGATGTATATCGATATATAGATGTCTATATATATGTTATAAATACATCTTGAATTATTTCTTGTTTTGAAAAGCTTTAAATACTGAGGGAAAAGAAAAATTTTATGTAAATGTATTGGGCTCAAGTGTAGTATAGGGGAGCCACATCGGATTTAGCGATTTTTCTTTGAATTTGGTGATTTTTATCTAAATGTCATGATGAGATTGAATTCATTCTAAAATAAATAATTCCGAAAAAGTCACCTTGGCGACC
>BMAV01004988.1:38979-161519 GCA_019973955.1 Trichonephila inaurata madagascariensis
AGAGCTGAGAAACTGTTACAGGTGCTACGAAGGTGAGATATAATAAAGTTGATTTTCGTAGCTTAAGTTAAGAACGGTGTTTGCCAATGTATTAAATTAGTGGATTGGGAATTTATAGTCAGATATAGGTTAGGTTAAATTAAATTGATTACTTGCTCTTGTTCACTTAGGGTTTATTTCTTTCTCTATATCATCTCCTAGGATCTTCACTTTAGGTTTAATCTGTTGTTGATTAGTGTGCTTGAGTAAAAATTAATAATAGTTATAATGGAAGTTTCTAGTCCTGCTTTGTTTCCTCCCACATTCTTAGGTAGGCAAGATGGGAAGGGAGCGACTTCAGGGGGAAGTCGCTCACAACTTAGAGTTATGAGAAAAGTTTTGATAACTTTACTAAGTTTCGGTGAATAAATTTACGAACTGTAATCTGGTTTGAATTAGAAGATAGTGTACAAGTTATTACTGAAAAAAAAATTAGAATAGATTCTATTAATATTAATGACTTTTTGGAGGAATGCTCATTGTTGAACCAGGTAATTCAAAATTAAAAGGTAGGTTGGGGCAAGTTCTAACAAAAACCACAAATACTATTGAAGAGACGTGGAAAGTAATATTCAAGAATTTCAAGACTGATAATTCGTGTTGCAATATTTCCAAAATGGTTGAGTTTGCAATATCTTTGCTGTGAACATCTGCTCCAGGTGATAGGGTTTTTCTCAATTATAGAGAACATTTGGTCTGTAGAAAGTGGTAGATTTTCAGTATCCTCTGTTAAATATGTGCTAAAATATATTCAGAACATTCTTGTGAATTTTTTGATGTAATTAAAACAAATAAATCATTTAAAAAAAAGGTCATGTATAGTGAAAAATACAATTAAATAAATAAAATTAAATGTTTCAAGAAACTGTTTCATTTTTATGTAATATCAAAAACATGTCCTGGGTCGAAGCCCTGAAAATATAAGGTGCCTGTTTTCGATATCAGCGCATAAACAAGGACTTTGAGGAAGGAGGCTAAGAGCAGAAAAATTTTGATCATCGTACCACATTTTAAAAAAGATTAAGAACAAACAGGGGTGTAATGATTTTCAAAAAAATCAAAAATTCCGTTTCAGCTGGGGGCAGGGGGTGGGCGCCCTGAATTCATTACCAGAATAAACATGATTTATATATATATTTACTTTGACAATGCGAAAACAAATAAGCAAACACAAAGAGCAAAAAGTGTTTATTCTGCTTTTACAGGCAATTTTTTAGAGCGGGATTTATTTTTAACCCCTAGATCTTCCAAATAGTTTTGAAAAGAATCATACAGAAACGAAAATTACAGCATGGTAAAAAAAAATTTAACTTTTATTCAAAAACTCTTTGAAAAGTTAAATAATTGTGCACACGTCAATTTGATAATTAATCAATTCACGCTAAAATTTAGTGTACCCTTGTTGTTTTATCCTTCTGCAATGAGACCTGTGGGAGTTAAATAAAGGTTTCTCGTTTTTTATTTATTATTAAAGTATGACAAAAGTCTGCTTGGGCAAAAATAGGTTTGGGAAACAATAATTCAATAGGATTTTTCATATGTAGCAGGTGGATTTGTTATAAGGTGGTTTACAAAAAACATTAAATGTTGTAATATTTTAATTTTGTAAAAAAAAAAAAAAAATTCCACCATTTCTTATTTTTTTCATGATAAAGAGCTTTCAATTACTTTTTTTATTTACGTCATTTTCATGGTCCTAACTATTAGAGGACCCTATCGATAACTGTTTTAAGTTAATAACTTAGAACGGTCCAACCTCTGGCTCTAACAAACATTTACAAATTATTTAATTAGAAAAGTATACGGAAATTATATAAGTATTAGAAACAGGCTGGAAAATATATTAGAAACAGGTAGAATTCTTAATTTTTCATACTTGGAGAAACAGTGTAATATTTGAGAAAAGAACTTAATTATATGAAAGGTATTTAATTATTAATTGTGTTACTATTATAATAGAGGTAAGTAAATCGATTTATAAATTAAAGACACTGACAATAACTACACATCTAGATTCTTTTTGTGGGAAGAAAAAAAAAAGAAATTGTGTGAATATTTTTTATAATTCAATAAATGATTTTTTTTTTTTTTGTATCAGATTTTAAAAAGTCAATTTTGCCCTTCCATGTAAACGCGCTTGCTCGGGTTTCTCAAACCAAGCAAAAATTTCCACATTTGTATATAGTATATATATCATTCATAAGTTTTATACAAATATTTACAATATAGCCCTGTTGCTTCTGATGAAAAATTGCAATGATTACAAACACAATTTTAATATGTGTAATAGTTTTATTAAACGTTATAAAATTTTTTATGGTTTAGCTGTTAATTAGTAACAATTAATATTGCAGACAAAATTTAACTCAAAATTTCTGTAATTTTTGCAGCTTGAAGAGACTAATTTTTGCTACTTATTTATAAATAATTTTTGTTATTGTGCATAGCCCCGCACATTTCCTCTCTTCTCAGAATTTCCGCGTTATTTCTAGTTCGAATGAAGCTCTAGCGATTTGCGGCAGAAGTCTAGAAAGTTCTGCAACTGGCGGCTTCAGGAACTAGTTTGCTCTATTGTTTCTTCTATCGTCTACTAATTTTTGTAAGTATATTCAAAATTTTATTCAAATATGAAAGCCTTCTTGCAGAATGTTTAATTGTAACTTCTTTGAATTATTGAATTGATTTTAATTTATTTAAATTATTAATATTTTAATATATTGCTATATTCTTTTAATTATAAATACCTGCATTGTAGCCGTAAATATCTGGACATTTTTAACAATTATTTTAAGTAATATACTTGGATATTATTCACATATATTTTTAATGCATTTAAAGGTTTTTGTGATAAATATCATTTTGAAGGAAACACACAAAGGAAGCGTCTATGTAATAATGTTGTTCAAGTATTTGTTCATTCAACCATCATTTATTCCATTTACTTTCATTCCCTAGCTTTTCATATTGTTGCCTGAAAAACATTATTTCAAACTCTTAATAATTCTTAAAATATTGATTTTTTATTTGATCGATAAAAAAAGAAAAATGTATTCGTCAATATTAGTATTCATCAAAATAGATACAAAACCTTAGCCGGTTTCTGTTTTTGTTTAAATTATATTCAAATTAATCTTAATTTCTGTGTCATATATTTCTATAGCTCTCTTTTTCGTTGCTACATAATAATCAATGTAATTGAATATTTAGGCGAGGATTTGTTTTGATTGTAAATACGTAAAAAAAATTCGTTTCATTTTTTGAGCCATTTTTTTTATAGTCTTAAATAATTTGCATGTAAATAAGTATATTCTTTCAAATTTTCTAATATTTTGATGTGAAATGTGTCCTGAAAATTAAAGTTTTTCAACATGTTTTCTTTGTTCTTTTAAACAAATGTTCATGTTATTTGGTTTTAAATATGAAATTAACATAAAAATGGGATTAAAAAAAGTTTTATTTTTATTTTTTAGAAAGAATTTTCTGGAATGTTCTTTGTTTAATAATTGTAATTATATATTTTTATGTATAAATTTAATGTAATATATGTATATTTTTAAGTCTTTATTTAATTTGTTAAAATTAAATGCATAAAAGTCAAATTGTGAAAATATTTTTAAATAAATTGTAGTGAAATTTATTTAGGTGATGTTAAAAAGGCAGTCTTGGATAAAAAAAAACATTTAAATCATTTTAAAAAATCCATTCAAAGTTAGCCTTTTTAGGTACTTGTGTGTTAGCATCACCGCAGCAAAATTGTGGCCACGAGAATCGCACCATGATTTCAAAACAACATGAACTAACGTGTTTTACATGGAAAAAAAATTCAGTCACATTTGGTGGAAAAGGGCATGATTTGTATGATGCCAATTTAGATGCAATAACACTAATATCTAAGTGCCCCCTTTTTTTTAAAAAAAAAAGATACTCTTATTCAGTTTAATATTTTAATTAAATAAGTCTACAGTGGAGCTGATTGGTAGTGTATCGTGCTTCCACACCACAGGTCCAGGGCTGGGCAAGGTCGACTTAGTCTTTCATCCCTTCAGTGGGTCAATAAATGAGTACCAAGCTTGCTTGGGAGCTAAACACTGGTTTCTTGTCAGACTGACCACTTCACCAAAACATTTGCATATGTACCCCAGTGCCCAAGGTTACAAAAGGTGAGATAGGCCTTGGCCCTCATAGGCTGTTGTGCTACAGAGTTCAGTTCAGTATTAAACAGAATGAAAAGTTTTAGAAAATATTTTTCTTATTCAGTTGAATATTTCATTCATTTATTCCCACTATTATTACCAAGACAAGGAATCAAATTAAGAGTAAAACTAAATTATATTTAATTAACTCATTTGGTTTCAGAGCCAGAATGCTTTCAATTTACTCATTTTATTTTAAGATTTCAGCAAATGATTTGTTTATATGCTTTTCCTCTAGATATTTAAACTTTTATGAGTGTAGAAGTTGAAAAAATGGAGACAGATCAGCAACTTTATACTCCTGGACCCAATGCAGTAGACATAACTGATGCCCAGGATAAAGGAGTATTGAAAGAAATAATTACTCCTGGTGAAGGCAATGATACACCTTGTAAAGGAAACAGGGTGTCTGTTCATTATACTGGAAAATTGATAGATGGAACAAAGTTTGATTCTAGTGTTGATCGTGGAGAGTTGTTTGAGTTCACTCTTGGAAAAGGTAATTATTTTTATAATGGAAGAATTATGCGTCTAAGTAAATTTCTAGAATTTGGCTCAACTTTTTTATGAATTGACTTTACTTGTTATAAAAGTGTTTGTGTAAAATTTTGTAATAGTTTAAAGAACAAAAAATAATTTATTTGTATCTAAATTGTTAGTTTAAAATTTAGTTATCTTATAAAACCTCTAATTAATTGAGAAATTTTTTTTAAAAAAACTAGAATGAAAAAGTCAGTGATATTAATGTATTGTACTGTTGACCATGAACTTTGATGAAATAATAAGCGTTTGTCATACAAAAGCCTATCGTTTTGTCAGCCAACAATCAAAAATAAGAACTGAGATATATTAATAAGCCACATTGTTAGGTAGAAATATCTAAGAGGTGAAAATGGTCAACATGATACAATGTAAGTACCAAAGTCAACATTTTAAATTATACCTCTTGTATTAGTTCTCATACATGCATATACTTCTAGATTTTAAGTAATATGAAACAAAAACTGTAAAAAGAGACATTAAGAACAATTTAAAATGAATACATTTTTTTCATGACTCAGTTTATTTTGAGAAAGAAAACCATTTCTGTGCCCTTAATCTTTTTTTTTTTTCTTTTTGTTCTTTTTACTCAAGTTAGAGTATAAAATATCCTGAAGTACTCCATACATTAGAGTATTATATAAGTTATATTGTATTTAATATTTCTGGCAAGCTGAAACAGACCAATGCTATTAGTCAAAACTAAACCTTAAGATTTATATAAAATAATGAAAAGATTTTTTAATGAATAGTTACATGTGTTGATATATGTATATATAGTTAATGTATGAATTTAAAAAAGCACACTACAAAGTTGTCCTACAGTAATTACTTATAGTAAATGTTGGTATAATGACATTTGCATCAATTGGAAAATATTCATCTTCATGTTCTATCTCAAAGAATTATTCTGAATATTATGTGTAATAATCTCTTAATTTGGAACATAGCAAACCATTAAACAAAGCATGACAATTATTTTATTACTTTAAACACTTCTGGATATTCATATGTAATAAAAATTTGTTATTAATTTGGTATCTACTTTCTTTTCATTGTCAAACATTGATATTGTTATTTAATTTTGGAAAGTATTTTTTATATCGGTTAATATTGTAATATAACAAACCTAAGTAGGAACAGGGACATCTAGCGATCATTCTTGGAAACAGGTAATTGAGGTATAGCTTTTGAACTGTGAACCTATGTCCTTGTTTACTTAGTTTTGTTTTATTTCAAACTATTGTATTTTCTGTTAATATTTTCTTCATTGTACACCTAAATGTTAAATTTCCTTATTTGCATCTAAATATCTTATTAAAAATCTTCAGTAAAAAATTTTAATATCTTGACTTCTTCCCACAGTAGCTATTTTATGGGACACAAATTTCTTCAAACCTCTTTTTCATTCATCTACTAAATCACTACAAGACGTTATTTTATATTTTAGTTGTTAGTACAATTGATAGAGTAGTTTTAAAAAGATCAATAAAGCTAATTTGATGAAAAAAATTTATGATCTTTATTCGATACATGCAAGTAAAAACCTTTAAAATATTCTAATGTATCAAATCATCTAAATCAAGCTGTACAATTATTTTTAATAATTATATAAATTATGTATTAAATTGTAATTAATGTATGATAATATATAAATCCCACATGTGTCTAGATTATTCAACTAAACTGAAATACATCGATATGTATTTAAGTGTTGAATAAAATTTATGCAACTGAAATCCAAGAAGAAAATTATGTATCATCATGATGAAAAGTTAAAATTTGTATTAATGTTACATGGAAGTGATGATTTCTTTGAATGCTGAGGGAGGTGATCTATCACTCACCTTGAATGATTTGTTATTTAGGCTAATATATTATATTTAATTGGCTTAAATATATATTTAAAATTAAAAATTACATATATATTTATTAATATAAATTTAGCTTCATTCCACTTAAAAGTTGATTTTTCTTCATCATGTTTTCACATGAATTAAAAATTATAAAAAAATATATCAATATTTGTGAGAAACCTGTGTATTTTGAAGTATATATAGTAAATGTTCAATTTTGAAAAAGCATGAATTACATACTGCCTAAAAAATTTATAAAATTGATTATTCCTCCCTTAAGTATTGTGCGTAATAATTTGTGAAATATTCTACATAATGTAGTTTGATTTTTTTTCCCCCTGACTTGAACTATAAAATATTTTAGGTGAAGTTATAAAGGCTTGGGATATTGGTGTTGCTACTATGAAAAAAGGTGAAAAATGTATCCTTGTATGCCATCCTGATTATGCATATGGTAGTAAAGGAAGTCCACCTAAAATACCTGAAAATGCCACATTAGTATTTGAAGTAGAATTGTTTAGTTGGGAGATGGAAGATTTGAGTTCCAGCAAAGATAAAGGCATACTGAGATCAATTGTGAAGGAAGGAGAAGGATTTATTTCTCCTGGCGAGGGTGCAAATGTTGAAGGTATTAGATTCTAATTTATAGTTTAATATTTTAAATATTGGAAGAGTTTTATTTTTCTCAACAAATCCAAATTAAAATGTAGAAAATATTTTTTAGATGATAATATATAGTGAAAAAGTATTACTTATATTCCTGGAAGGTCTTGTTCAACATTGTAATGTTATGCAAGGAGTTTCAATTGAAGAATTTCTTAATAATATTGGCAAAATTTTTGAATATAGTAACTTTTGTTTTTAATTATTTAATCCAAATGTATTAATGCCATAAGTTTTAGTAATACTTTAAAAGTTTTATATTAGCCAGTTGTATGAATTTTATTAAACTTCATATTTTAAAATACTATAACTAATCCAGTCTTTCAGGGTTGATGTTTGTTGCCATATTATTTCTTAATTGTTCTGCATAAAAATAATTTTTTTTAAAATAAAATAGGAAAGCATACATTTAAGAATGTATATACACAAACATTTTTTTAATAAATAAAAAAAAATGTCTGCTAAAATTTTTTGTTAGATTTCATTATTTCCATTCCAGATATTAAATTTGGTACAGTGTAATTAGTGATAGAGTATAGCGTATTTTCCTGTATATAATCCGCGGATTATGTGTTAAAAAAGTTTCAAATTTCATTGTGCGTATTATGCGCCACCATGGATAATGTGATAAAAAAACATTCTCAATCAGAAAAACTTACAATAAAGTTTTGAAAGAAATACCATTTATGTTTTATAAAATACTTAATAGATGGTGCTGACGTATTTCAGCTACAATCAGTTTTGTCCAATTACGTTCGAGAATGAATTCGGTTCCTCAGAAAGATATTACAGTTGCTAGCTTCATTTTGTATTCTGTCTTGACCCGAGTTGTTTTGTCCTGAAAATATTCAAGTTCAGATATCGTCATATTGAAGCAGAAGTGTGCAAGTTACATGGCTGATTTTGAACTAAACATTATAGAGAAAGTTACCGAAGTAGGAAATCGGGAAACTGCAAGATTGTTTAATGTTAATAAATCAAATATTCAATTGTAGGGAGAAAAAAAAAGGCTAATTTTAAAAAATGCGACCCAAAGCTTTTTAATTATGAATCGATGAGGCACATTTCAGTGAGAATGTTATAAATGCCCTGGAAGTAACACTTGCAGGACTCATAAAGAAATTACAGCCTTTATAGACATCAGAATTAACAGATATTTAAATCAAAACCTCAGAAATTACGGGAACAATGAATGTCTGATGGAGAAAAGAATTTTAATAATTTTTTTCTGTTCAATTTATTACTTATAATTTTAAGCATATTGTGTTTTTAAAATTTTATCTGACTCTACATTATCGGCAGTATATATTTTGGATTATTCGCCATAAAAATTGCCACAGATTATGCAACATTTTTTATTTGAGAAAAAGGCTTTGCGGATAATACGCCACTGCTGATTATATACGGGAAAATACAATTTAAACTACTCTCTAAGACAACCAGCAAAATATTAGTTTCAATTTTGAAATTATTAATCTTTCTGTTTCAAAAGTATTACTTATTTTTTGAAAAAATACTAAAATAGCAGAATTGATGTGTTTTCAGTACACCTTGTTGGAAAATATGATGGCAAGCAATTTGAAGAACGAGATGTTAAGTTTGAATTGGGTGATGGATGTGATGTTGGTATTGTGGATGGACTTGAAATTGCTTTAAAAAAATTTAAAAAGGGTGAAAAATCGATGATTACTTTATCTCCCAAGTATGCATTTGGCTCTGATGGCAATGCTGAATTTAATATACCTCCTAATGCAACTGTAGAATATGAAGTAACATTAAAGTCTTTTGAAAAGGTAAGATGGTAAAAGTTTATATTTTGGTAAAAGTGTAAGTCAAATAATGTTCTTAAATAATGTTTGAAACAAATGTCTTGACTGATGCACACTAAATCTTCCAAGGCTCTGAGTCCTTGCATTGGCTTGGTGTGGAAGTAAAGAGAGAGGTGCCAGCTCAGCTGTCATCCTCATTGATCAAAGTTCAATATTTATTATAAGGTCCATCATCGATAACCCTCTTGTAGCTTTTGAATGTGATAGTAATAAAATAAATCAAACATGCAGATCTTCAAATGTGAAATTTGTTTTTCTCTGATACAAGTACCAGTCAGTTCCTTCTTCACAACAAAATACTTATCTTGAACTTTTAGCTGAATTCTTGAAAAATTGAACTCCCTTCGCCCTTTTTCATTGTAACCAATGCATTCTTCCATCAGCTCTCAAAACATTTAAAGAACTATGTACCGTAAAATCTGGTATAATGTGCACTTACACTTTCGAGCAGTATTTTTTTATATTTGGGAATATTCGCTGTAAAACGCACACACCCTTTTTTCTGAAAAACCTGAAGTATATGTATGCATTGCTCTTATGTTTTGAAGTCATTTATTCAAAGTATTATCCCAGGTTTTTGAAAAAATAGTGTACTTCTAGAACTACAACTCTTTAAGTTCATTAGGAATGTCAATTCTTTTAAATAAACAGTATTTTGATATATGCTGAAGTCTAAATTTCTTTTTTCTATGCTCATCTTTATTTTTAAAGCGCTCATTTTTATATACGGCATATAACTCTGCGCATCCATAAATTTCAATCTTATTTTTGGGTTAAAAGTGTGCTTTATATGCCAGATTTTATGGTAATCTTTTCAGCCATAATTTCAGATCAATTAATAGAAGGAGCATTCCAATGAATTTTATACATGAAACAGATTAAATTTTTATTGTAAACCAGCATTAAGAACAATATGTATTTAAAAAACACCTTAATTTTAAAATAATTTATAGCAATCTAGAACAGAAAATATATCACTTACCTAAAAAGTTTGTCAATTTAAAGTTATCTAGGTTATAAAGTTTTTCAGAATGAAATCCTTATCAAACCAATAAATGGGCAAATCTGGCATGTACCTGATTTTTCATTTAGCTAAAAAATATAATTTGGGGCCACAAAAAAATGTTTTTTGTCATGAATAAACATTAATTATAATTGAGATTGTGCATGTTTATTATTGTTTGCAGTATTTAAATTTGTTAGTATAAAGACATAATGAACTAAAGAATTTTTGGTACATTTGTAATATTCAAAGTTCTTAAAATGAACTATGCACGATAATGTCAAGCTTTTGTTACTATCACTTTTGAATAATGAAAATATTTGTACTTAAAATTCAGAATATGAAATCATGTCACAGAAGATATAAAATGGGTTCAGCTATGTGAATAATTGGATATACATGAGAATCAATTCTGAGCAAAATTATATAACTATAAAAAATTAAAAGTTTTTTTTTAAAAAAATTGCATCTTAGGTCATTAGCTGTATTTCAAAAAAGTATTATTGTGTAAAATTACAAAAAAATGTTTGTTTTTTTGTAGTGCTTAATCTTATCTAATGAGAAATTTTCTTCATTCTAAGTTTCTTTTTTAATTTGTTGAATGTTTATTATATAAGAATTAAACATTCAAAAGTGTACTTCATATTTCGAAAGCTCTGTAGCATTTAAGAAGATCTGTTAGTCATAACATAGTAAATGTGAAACTTTTATTTTACAAGTAAAAATACTTATTAAAGAATGATTTAGAAATTAATTGGAGAGGTCCCTCCCCCCTCCCCAAATTAAGTAATACTTTTATATAACTTTTTTAGTAATATTATTTATAATTTAATTTTTAAGTAGCTCTTACAATTTTCATTTAAAAAATTATTACTCTTATTCTTAGGAAAAGGAGACATGGAACATGAGTTATGAAGAAAAACTTGAAGAATCTGAAATAATTAAAACAAAAGGAACTAATTATTTCCAGGTAAATTATGTTCATTTTTGTACTTATAAATTCAAGTTAATGTTTTCTTAATTATTTTTAAATTGTATGTGATCTATTCTTATTTTTCCTTAAGGCTATCTTTATATAATGTTCAAAAATAAGACCCAAAATTGAGACATTTCTTCAAATAGAAAAGTGCTCCATTGTTTTATTAATATAATCTGATTTTTCTATGTGAAGCCACATATTTTATTTGACTAATTTTTATCAGTGTTAATCCATTTTTTTCTGGTATAAAATGAGCTTAATATATTGTCTTCTATACCAGAGGTGGGGGAACCACAGCCTCCGTGAGTTTCTTGTGCAGCCTTCGTAAAAACTAGCACTTGTTTTAATTAATATTTAATTATGTAGATTGCAACAATTTGCAAATCAATGGAATTAAGAATAGAATGATTGTATGTATCTTTAAATGACTACTTGTGGAAATAGGCAATTGTACATTTCAAATGTTAGATCTCAACCTAGTGCAACACGGCAACACTACCACTTGGCATAAATGGTGCGTCTAAGAGCCAGCCTATAAGCTCTAGGCTTCTTCTACAGTTAGGATGTCGTGAGAAAAGGGGACCGGTTCAGAGAACCAGTAGAAAGATCGTCAGCTGATTGTCAGAATGGGTTGGGGGGTGGAGATATTCCGCTCACGGCGAAACAGGAAAGGACGAAAAAGGAGTTCTTCAATCGGGCGTTCGGTGAAGTGTGTTTTCTTCGTTTTCAAATCTCAGAAACTCGATTGTATGGTTGTCGCTCTGTGTGGCATACGGTGGGTGGATGGGGGAAGATTTCTGTAGTTGTTTTGTGTTGATCGACACGTTATGATGGTAGGGGATGGAAGAATGAAAACGAGAGGCTAGTTCCGCTATAATGTTGTGAATTGGTTCTACTCTCAGTTCCTCATGAAGAATATATCTCGGAAGGAAACGGGGAGCTCTGGCTATTGTTCGAAGTGCTCTATTTTGGATTGTTAATGTGATTATTGCCTGCTGATCCCCAGATCGAGCAGCCATAGAGAAGTGAGGGGCGGAGATACTGTTTGTACACGAAAAGTCTATTTTTTAATGAAAGTTTTAATTTCCTTCTGATGAGGTCCTTGAGAGCATAGAATTTCTTCCAAAATTTTTTAGCTGTTTCGTTGAAGTGGGGTTTGTACGTTAGATTGTCGTTAAGAATGAGTCCAAGGTAGTTGATTTCGTAAGTCCATTCTATTGTTTGATCAAAGATTTGAAGGGGTGGAGGGCTATTGTGAGATCTGGTTTTTCTGAAGACTATTGCATGTTTTTTTGGTATTAAGGGCTATCGTCTATTTGGTTAGCCAGGCTTGTAATTTTGCATTTGGTTTTTTGCTTCTTCGACCGTATTCCTGTTGCAGAGGATTGCAGCATCATCGGCGAAGAGGCAGACTGTTGTATCGTTATCGGTGGGGAAGTCGCTGGTGTAAATATTGTATAAGGCCGGACTGAGGATTGATCCTTGTGGAAGCCAGGATGGGACGTTTATTGGAGTGCACATTGTTAAGTTTCACGTTGAAAGTTCTATTTTTCAGGTAACTATGGATGATTTTGATGAGGTAGATGGGGAAGTTATCGAGGATCATTTTGTATATTAGACCGTCGTGCCACATCCTGTCGAAGGCTTTTTTAACATCCAGGAATAGACCGACGGTGTACGTTTTTTGATTGAAGCCATTTACGATCTAGTTGGAGCAATTGGTGCTGTGTGGAGGTTTGGCTGCGGAATCCATGTTGGAAATCCGGGATGATATTGTCTTCACAGTGTCTATTGATATGTTTAAGAAGTATTTTTTCAAATATTTTTCCTAGGGAGCTGATCAGACTGATTGGGCGATAGTTCTCTGTGAATCTTGTATCCTTTTCTGGCTTAGGTATGACCGTGATGAGGGCGTGCTTCCATTCTTGTGGGAAATAATTTTGTCGAAGGCAGCTATTGAAAATCTTGGTTATATTTGTTATGGTGTTAAGTGGGAGGGCCTTGAGAGCGATGTTTTTGATTCCATCTTTCCCAGGTGCTTTTCTATTAGAGAGCTGGAGAATGATTTCCATGATTTCTTGTGGAGAGGTCAATGGTGCGGTGTGGTGTCTGGAATTGCGGCTAAGGAAGTTTTCGACTCTTTCCTTAACCTGGTCAACGAAGTCGACGTTGCATGGTTCTGGGTTTTCTTGAAAGGAGCTCTCTAACGAGTCAGCAAACAAGTCAACTTTGTCCTCAGTACTATAATGTAAGCCCATGGGGCCAATAATAGGGGGAACATGAAAGGTTTTATTTTTAGAAATAGACTTGACTAATTTATAGAGAGTCATCATCAGGGGAAGCTTCGGCAAGTAGTTCATTCCATTTACTATTTTTATGGTTATTTAGATCTTTTTTAATGTCTTTTTGCATTCTATATAGTTGGGATTTTAGCAGGGGATTTTTTGTGATTTGCCATGCTTTTCTAATTCTATTTTTTGCTTTAATTTTATCCCTGATGAATGAGGGGATAGAAAGAAGAGGTTTGTTAATACTTCTAAAGGTAGAGCTATGAGAGAGGGCACTATTGTAACAATCATTAAAATTTTTAATGGCATTTTCTATTTCGGTGGGGTTGGAAATTCTAGAATTTCCTGGAAGGGTGTTAGTAAGCAATTCCTGGAATTTATACCAGTTAAGAAAAGAGTAAGTACTAAGGGCAGGTGAGGTAAAGTTATCCAAGCTCACCTCAAAGAGGACAGGGTTGTGATCACTAGAGAGCTCTGAAATAGATGAACAATCTATCACGGTCATACCTTTGCAGATGGCTATGTCTATTGTTGTGCTCTTGACGCTCCGGCGGAAGCAGGTGAGTTCAGAAGGTGCAATGAGGGAGTATCCTTTGCTGTCGCAGAATCTCCTAATGATGTTTCCTGGACATAAAAAGCAATATTAAATGTGTTTTTTCAAAAACATGTAAAATTTTCACTCATTCTTACTATTAATTCCTGACTAAAAGAGCCATGAACTTGCTTAGTGACCAATTTCATCAATCCATAATGAAATGTAACAAATTTATTTTGCAAATTATGTGGTCTTATAGTTAGCAGTGTTGGTATCATACACTTCGGAATATCTTATTGTTGGCAATAAATGGGTTAATTTTCTATTTAGAAAAAATAATTTAAGCTAAAATAATTTAAGTTGTGAAAATTTTTCATTTGTAGCTTTATTGAAAATAACTTTTTTAAAAAATTTTTAGAAAGAGAAATTTGAAATGGCTGCAAAACTGTATCAAAAAGTTATTACTCTCCTCCAATATGAAACAGAAACTGAAATGGAAGAAAGCAACAAAGAAAAAAGAAATGCTCTTTTGTTAGCTGGACATTTGAACCTTGCAGCATGCTACTTGAAAATGGAGAGATATGGTGATGTCATAGAAAACTGTGAAAAAGCTTTAGAAATTGAACCCAAAAATCCCAAAGGTTTCTTCCGTAGAGGAAAGGTATCACAAATACTTTTTATTAATTATCTTACTTTTAGTAAATTAATTCTTTAAATAAATTAATCTTGCTAATAAATTTAAAGTAAAAAAAGTTATTCTTTAAAATGCATTTTTATTATAAAGATTTATATATGTATAGTTACTGGATGGTTAATAATTTGTAAATTTTCTACAGGCATATTTAGCTTTACAAGAATTTGATAAAGCTAAAGATAATTTTATGAAAGTTTTGGAGTATGATTCATCCAACAAAGCTGCCCAGAGAACTATTCATGTATGTAAACAAAATTTAAAGAAGCAACTTGAAAAGGAGAAAAAAATGTATCAGAATATATTCAAGAAATTGGCTGAAGAAAATGATGTAGTATGTTTAAATCTTTTATTTCTAATTTTTTTTTTAATTTTATAATATGCTCCCGGATATTCATAAGTGTTGTCTGATATTAAATTTCATTTTCCCAATGCGTTTTAATTTATTAATCCCTTCTTGGTTGGATTTTTTTTTTTAAATTTCTGACTTCAGAAAAGCATTTTTTTTATTGCTGAAAATTAATATATATTCTATATTAGTCTGAAAATAAAAAGATGTTTTTGTCAGTAAGCAGTTTTTGCCCCACCTTATTTCTGATTTTCCCTGCAATGAACCCGTTTTAAATTTAAAACAATCTGATACTACATATAAACACTAATTTTAATGTGTTTATGATAAATATCTACATAAAAATAATTATTACCAACATACCAGGTTTTTTTTGCGAAACTGATAAAACGACTAGAACACATTTTCTGCTATCCATATCCTTACTGAGCTCAAATTCTTAATAAATATTAATCTCTTGATGAATCGAAACTGAAATCACTCTGAATCCACCATAAAAGCTATTTTGACATGCAAAAATAATACAGTAAAAACAAAATGGTTTTGATTTTGATTCTAGGTGGGTATTCACACTGTGAAGAAAGTAGGATTAATTGTGTCATTTCATAGAAATATTCAGAAATAACGGAATTTAAACAGACATTTAAGTAGTGGTGAATTCGGTTTCAAGGATAAAATTTCCCTTTTTTTAATGGAGTGGAACGTCTACCATACAGGCATAAAAATGACGAAACATACGAGATGTGATGCCAACCAAGAAAGGGTTAATTTGTTTATTATGAGAGCTGCCTAAAAGGTATCCGATGTTTAGTTGAAAAAGTATGTTTGACAGGATTGGGATCCTAGCTTCCTTCAAAATAGGCCTCTTGTGCCTTAACACTCTTATTCTATCGATCCTTCGACTGCCCAAAACACCTGGAAAGCTTTTTTTTTTTTGGAATGGTGTTCATTTCTGCCGTCGTTCTGCATTATCTTTTCCTCGCTTTCAAAATAGCATCCTTTTAATGGTATCTTCTATTTTGGAAACACCAGAAATCTCAGTGATCCGTATCTTGAGAGTAGGGGTTGGAGAATGACAGGAATCTGTTTCCTGAGAAGGGAGTTCTTTCTGTTCTGCTGAAAACAGCCTGCGAGCAAATTTTGTAACCACTATATACATGTTCAGATTATTGCACAAAATTGCATGTGTAAAATCTGTATTGAATGCAACCTCTTTGGAAATCTCTTGTACTGTAAAACAATTATCTCATTTACCAGATTTTTCATCCTCTCTATAGCAGATACATTAAGTGTTTTAAGGACCTGTGCTCTCCTGATGAGTGACCCTTTTAAAATTAGTTTAACCATTCCTTCAATTATGTTACCCTCATAGCATAACATCCAAATGCCTTCTAAAGCTTACTAATTGTTTTTCTATGAAAATTGCTAAGCTTTGATGAAGTTTGATGCAATATCTTGGTTCATCAAAATCAACTAACACAACAGCACCTCATTCAGTGGCCAGGAGATAGCAGCTGGTGCACTCGAGAGAGAGAAAATAGAATATGTGCATTAGACTATCTCCTTCCTGTGCATCCTAGCATCACTACAGTGTGTGGGAAAATTCAGAGTTGGGGAACTTTTTAGGCAGCCTTCATATAAATTACTTGCTCTCAGTTCATCTTGGTTCCTTCCATTTCCTCAAAGGCTTTTCTTTTAAAGAATTACGAATAAAAGTTTTACATGTTGCAGTATCATGAGAATTTTATGTTACATGTTGCAGTATCATGAGAATTTTATGTTAACTAAATTAACTAGTTTATTATCTTAAAAGTTCAAAAATAGCATTTAGTTCATGTGCTAAATCTAGAGCTTGATGTAACAGATTTTAACCTAGGCACCATAAATTTGTTAAAACAAATGTTGTGACAATAATGTTTCAGATAAAGAAATGCATGCTTACTTAAGTGATATATATTGCTTGAATTTTTTTCCTATAGATATAAAGAGCATACTCCTTTTACTTTTTAAAGAACTGCCATGTTTGATTATGTGGCATGTAAAAAATCCCTTGGAGTGCCAGTTTGTAGCTTGGGTGCCCTCGGCAAAATTAAATTCCCAAGTTTAATTTCGCATCGACAAAGCTCAGATGCCTCCCTCTGGGTAGGAAACTGGGCGTCAAAATTACTTGCGTCAATTGGTATCGTCTATATGGTGTCAAAAATGATACCAGCTCCTGGGGAATTAACTAGATCTGTAAATGTAAAAAATGCCAATATGCAGCCCCATTAGGAAAAGAAGCTGAATTTTAAATTTATTATGGCATGAAATTCATAGAATTACTGTTATGAATCTTGAACTCAACCAATAAGGTTAGGGGCCCTTCACATTTAAGAAACTTCAAAGGAGTAGTATGATATATTGCTGTACAGAAGCCAATAACAAATCAGATGTTTGTGGTGCTTCAGTAAAGTTACTTAAATAATCTTTTAACTCTTATTCAAATGTAATTTTATTGTGATCATAGATTTTATTTTGATGACCAAAAAAGTAACTTATGATTTTTATAAAGGAAGGGTTGTGATAAAGAAAGGTTTTCAACAAAATGCATGACAATTCTACTTTATATTGTGTTTAAAAATGAAACCCAAGTAAAGTATGCTTGTTGACTAATCTATAAATAAGATTTTAACAATAGCTGAAATGTATGCTTCATATTTCATTTCTCAAATATGAGTTTTTTTAAAAAGATTTACTGTTTTATTTCAAGAGTAAAATGTGGGAAATTTATTCTAAAATATCTTTGAAAATGAGTTGTAATATTATGTGATTAATTTTTTGTATTTTTTAAATTGTCCAGATTCATTAAGCAAGTTGTGTTTGTTTCATCAGCAAATATTATTTTTTTTAGGAACCCGATTCATCCTCAGCAACTGTTAATTCACAAAATGATGCAAAAGTGAAAATAGAAAAAGATGAAGAAAAACAAGCAGCTGAAGAAACTGTGTCAGTTTGAAACATGTTTAGTAGAATAGGCTAATTACAACATCGTATCACAATGATCATTTTCACACACACACGCATGTTATATGTATATTTGTCTTGAAGGTGGCTCTATCATAATAAACATAGCCAAAGATTCTCAAGTTTTTTAATGCATATAAGTTTATTAGGGTTGTATTTTCAATTTCTTTATCACATTTTCAGCTGCTCTCTTTGTTACAGTTTCGTTGATTTTAATAACATCATGGTATACAGTAATCTGCTGTTGATCTAACTGTAAAAAAAGGAATTATTAATATTGCCAGTATATTCATAAAGTATGAATTAAATTTGTACATAATCATATTAATGTAGTATTAAAAACATCTACATTTAAATTCAACATGCATTTCATAAAAATTTATTAATAAACTAAATATAATGATTTTCTACTAAGGAAATGAACCTTTCAGTTTTTGATATAAACAAAAAAGTGAATGAAGATTTCAGCAAATGAAAATAAATGTATTTCTTTAAAAAAGAATGAGACACAATTAAATTTATATTTTAATTGCAATTTCAAACATATTTTATCTTAAAACAGTTCGCAAAAAATTTTAAGTTGTTTTTTCAAAAAATCTTTAAACTTCAGGACTAAATAGATGCAATTTGGAGAATATAAAAACTGATCATAGCAATCAATTTAACATTTCTTTGTTAGATGAAATTTGTGTCAAGCATTTTAATATGGCAGTTGAGGTTACTTTCAGTATTATAATATAGCTTTTTCCATATGAATAAAAATATTGAATAATCAGACTTTTTAAAAGATTAAATCAGCAAATATTTAATTAAGTTCATTTTATTTTTTTTAAACTAAAGTTTTAAAACCATTTGACAACTTTATATGTGCGACAGAAGTAATTTTTCACTTTTTGTAATTGTAACATAAGAATTGTTATAACTTGGTAATGGAAGAATCATTGATTCTAAACTATACTTGATATACATTTGTGGATTAAATGGGTATTTATACAAACCAATACAACATGTTTCAAAATTTTTTAACCAGTCACAGTTTTGATAAATTTAACCCTTATACTAATAATGTAGATTTGTATAGTTTTAAGTATCAGTTTTAGTGTTACTTTTAAAATTTGGTTTATTATCATTTATAAGTATATTCAAAATTTATAAAAGAATCATTGTTGCCAATAGATGTTTTTATGCCTTGAAGAGTTATTTTAAATCCAGTTTTCTCAAAGTAACCCTTTAACTGCTGAGGAAAAGATAAAAAAATTCACCCCCCAGTGCCCATTGTTACACTGTTTATTGAGGGAAAAGAAGAAGCATGTTTTTCTACTTAAAAATTGTTTACTTTCACTTTAAAGAATTAAAAAAGGAATTGGAAATTAATATCTAGAGTTACAATATAATAATAAAGTTATAACTTATGTTGTGTGAATATTCTGAAACAGGGTTGAACACATAAACAGCATCACAATCAGTTCATTAATAGCAAGATTCACAGTTAATATTTTTCCTTGCACAAACAAACTTTTACGCACAGTTAGCAAAAATGAGAGCAAATGAAAGATAGAAAAAATAACATTAAAACCGAAAAATAGCTTGGCTATGAATTTCATCGTTCCTAGTTTATACCCTTTCAAATTCCTTCCTCACCTCTTCTCCAAAATAAGTAAATTCCTTAAAAGCACTGTCAATGTAGTTTTATTGTATTCCAAAGCTGTGGGACTAGTTTTAAAACAAAGCACAATGCAAAAAAGTCGTCTTATGGAAGGACAAGTATACACGTCCGCGGCACTTGATGGTTAAGAACTAAATTGCTTCTTAACTAAAGTCTTAGATTGACTTATGCATCGGAGACTTGGCCATTGACTTTATGTGATAAAGAAGCTTTGGGAATTTTTGAGAGAAAGATCTTATGCTGCATTGGAGGGATCCAAGTGAATGGATCATGGAGAAGATTGTAGAACTCTACAAAATTTACAAACAACCTGATATAAAATTTGTCAAATTACAGAGACTTAAATGGGCTGGTAATCTGGCTAGAATGAATGAAGATCATTGCTGCAAGAAAATCTTTCTGGGAAATAGACCTCGGGGCAGACCCTCATTAAGATCGATTGATTGTGTTGAAAAAGACTTAAATATTTTAAAGGTCAACAACTGGAAAATAGTTGCCAAAAGTAGAGGTGCCTGGAGAAGGCCAGGGCAGTTGAGCCCATTGAAGAAGTATATTCCAATTGAATTAAAAATAAACTAAAACAATTCAATAGTTTAAACTCGCTAACAATTTATTTAATCTGATTTCATTTTTTTTAGTAGTTATCAGAAAAAAAAATTTGGATCTATTATTCACACATATAAAGTTATTTATATTTAATAATACAGAAGCAAATATTTCTTTTATTTCAATTAATATAAATATTTAACTTCTAAATGAAATCAAATAATGCACCTCTCACCTCAGATCCATAAACTAGTAATATGCTTATCAATAATTTTATGAATTTTACACTTTTCTTGCATATTGATGACCAAGATTCCATTTTCCTAGTTAGATCCTCTAGAAGACTTTGTCCATGATGAATCTAAAATGGGGAAAGATATTCTGTATCAATGAATGCATGTGAAATTAAACAGTCGAAAATTTCTATTGATTCCTACAGTGAGTTTACTTAGTGTAAGTTAATACAATTCAACATGATTTTTATAAAATAAAAAATAGAATCATTAAAGTGTTGCATTTAATTTTAAATGATTATATGTTGAGAAAAAGTTGAATAACTAATATGTATTGTAAACTAATTGACAGAATATTTCTTAATAAGGAGCCAAAAAGAAAGTTATGCAACTATTGTTCAATAATTGAAAAACTTTTATTATACAGTACTAAAATTAAAATATATGATTCCATCATTCCAAAAATTAATCTATAACTTTTCCTTGAAATTAAAGGTAAATGAAAGTATTCTTTTTTTGCTTAAATTTTTTTTTCATAAATATTGGATAATGCTGTTAAAAAATATAATTCAGGCATGAAATATTTTTTAAATGTTACATATCCATTTAATAAAAAAAAGATTAAGATTTAAAAGATGACATATCATAATAAATATGTACCTTTCTTTCAATGAGATTTTGCAATAAAGAAAAAACATTATCAATAGGTGTTGCTAGCTCTAAAATATTCCTGAAAAAGCAACCAGGTATATAAAAACCACTAGTACAATTAAGAGATCAATACCATTTATTCCTAATTTGATCTTATGTGATATACAATAATTTCATGAATATGAAATAACATTAAGATTAATTACAGAATAAAAATTAAAAATACTTTTTTAACCCTCTAAGCGGTCTGCACTTAAAGTCTTGCCATTCTGGAGATGCTTCAAAAATGCACAGCACATATTTTTTTGCTTTCAGGTGGGGTTCTCAAAAGCGGTTGAGCCATATTTTTAAGAATGCGGCTCGGCCGCTTTTGGGAATCTTGCTTGAAGGCAGAAAAAGCATCTCTGGAATGGCGGAATTTTACGTGCAGACCGCTTGGAGGGTTAACTAAGATAAATTATATAACATATTTAACATTAAAATGCATGATATGTAAGTACAAAAATATCTATTTTTAAACACTACTGTTAATTTTTATATTGAACTAAAAAATATATGATATACAAAGTAAATGAAAACAGTAATTTTTGCAGAATATGTTACTGCATATCTATCACATGTGTTTCTACTGCTTTTTGAAAATATGTTGTAGTAATGGCTATGTAGTTGCAAACAATTAAAGGACTGAATATTCTTGATTAAAGTACATGCTCTGGTAGAGTTTTTTCATTGGGGCCAATTTAGTGATCTAGTCTGGGGTGGGACATTTTTCCACAAGGCCCTTCAGAGTCTGTAAAAGAGGGACATCTTGAAAACCTTCGCAGACCACAGTTTAAAAACCGCTGATATATAGTAAGTAACTAATCAAGTACTAAGTATCTGAAATTTTAAACTGTTGCTAACTTTTTTAAAAAATTGAATTCATAAGAATTATTAAAAAAAAAAAACCTAACCAATTTAATGTTTAGTTGAATATATTTCCTCAAATATATATAAAACATTAAAAAGAGAAATTCTTGAACAATGGAAAACCTTTTAACAATTAACTAAAAAGCAAGCCACATACCCTAATATCAGAACCATGCAGTTAAATTAAATTATACTAATACTCACTTTTGAAGATAATTTTAAAAAAAACAAACTAATATTTAATAGTCAAATTTGTTACAGCTGTTACCAGTAATGAATTTTTCAAAAATTGTTCTATACAAAGAACAGTTTTAGCTATCAAAGGGGTATTGTATATATAATATATGGTTATAAAATTTTGAAAAGTAATCAGGTGACATCTTTGTGCAGTTTCTAACACAGTAGCACCTTAATATTCAAAAAAATAATGATTAAACCTTTTCATGGAAAAAATTTATTAAAGGACTCACTCACAGCAAGAAATATTGACGCAATATCTGTACTGCAACAAAAGATCATGACATTCTCCACTAACTAACATCAACATTTTGTTTTGTTTGCAGCAATTGACAGACTCCTTGCGTTTACCTCTCGCATAAATTTAGCTATAGTTTTATAGCTATTAAAGCATTGAACTTCTCCTGAGATTTAATCTGTACAGCATTTAACTTCTCTTGAGATTTAATCTGAACTATGGCTGATGCAGTGCATTAGAGACCATCTCAAATTTGCTCAGAAGTGAAATTTATTGATGATATTCTTTAAATAATCAACATATATTTAAATGAGGTAAAACTTGCAAAATCTGACAGCATGAAGAACACCAAGGTTCAAGAGCATAATATATATACATATAGTTGGAGTTGTGATGTATGCTAATAATATAAAAAGGATAGAATAATTTTGGAGAAACCTGTCTGACATGAATTGCAGAGCTTGCACAAGCTTTGGTTGGCAGGTTTCTTCCAATTGTATAGGAGCTGTAGAGGAATGTTATTTAGCGTATATCTTTTAGTTGAGGTTTTTAATGCTATTTAAAATTATATTTGGGTTTATTAAAGAGATTGAAGGGTATTTTTTTTTATTTGAAATAATAATTTTCAATGACTTTCAAATTATCAAAGAATACTTAAATTATTTTCAATCTATAAGAAAATTTATCACTTTTATTTCTCATAAACATCAAGCATTTAAAATTTCCCTTAATGATTTTGGGATATTTCAAATAACATACAGTATTTTTTTTTCTAACTTACTCAGATTGGACAAGTATATGTTATAAATGATCAGAGAATAAGAATTTTAAAAAGCAATTTTTGTTTTTTCTTGTAAATAAAAACATCTGGGAGAGATTAGGAGGGTGGGTGGGATTTCTTTGCCATTCCTTGGAACCCCCCCCCCCCCCCTCACTGGTTTGTGTGTTGTGAATGAAAAGGGAGTAATTCCTCTGACAACATACCAAAATATTTGATGTGTAGAGACCAATAGATTTACTTATCTGTTAAACACGTTTGAAGATTTATTGCTTTGGAGAAGAAACTTCAATTTCACTTGTATTCAGAGCTGTTTTCTTTTTGAATAACCAAACCCCTAACCCTACACAATGTATTTGTTTGATGCATGTAGTGTGAAATTTTGGGTTTTATGTTATATAAATATGGTGGGATGGTTTGTGTATCACAGTGTATTCTGCAAATATGTAATTATGTTGGTGGTATCTGAATATATCATTTACACAGATATTAAATAATGTTAAAATCTGATTAGGAATCCATTAAGACTATCAAAGTAATCTGTCTGGATGTTGAGTTTGAGTTATTTATTTGTATTAAGTATTTTTAAATAGTAAGTATAAACCAATATAATTGTCCAGAGATGTATTATATTTTATTAATTTCTAAGTGCAGTTAAATTTCAGATTCTACGAAAAGCTTGACGGGATGTGAAGTTTGCCATGAATTCATGTTGCTGCTGGATTAAGCTATATTTGCTTTGCAAATGAATATTTAATCTATTTAAAATAAATCTTTCTACAAGTTAGCTAAAAGAATGTGGTAAGGATATAAGTTGATAATTCTCAAAGAAAATAAAAACTATCTGGTTTAATAATAGTTGCAGTTTTTTAATGAGAAGTATCATACGACCCACAGCTTTGACTAAACTATTGTTAAATAATTTATATTTACTTAAATATGATTTTTTCAAAGGAAGTCTTTTGCTTTTTATTCCTTTCTTATTCATAAAAGTTTTTTAGTTATTATTTTCTCCTTGAATTGAAGGATTTCTAATATTTTAAAAAGTAGGAGAATTTTGAAAGTCATATTTGTAAGTTACGCAGTTGGAGAATGGATTGAGTATTTATACTTAAGATACTTTAATACTATTTTTTTAAAATTGTTTTTCTAATAAATAGTAAGAGTCCCTCATTTGCCCATATCTGAATGAACATTAGAAAGGTCCTTAAAGGGAAATTTTGGATTTCCTTTTTTTAAATGTTTGGCTTGTCCCAAAAGGAAGATAAAGCACAATATTCTCCTAAACTTCTGGTTAAAATTTTCAACTGTTTGTTTAACTTTAGTTTGAATCCAATTGAGTAGTTGTTGGTTATTGGGCATTTGGTATATCACAGGTCTTTTGGGCTAAATTTTGGTGTCAGAAAAGCTGTTTTAACTTTCCATTGGTATAATATGACTGATTTAAGCATTAGTAGTTTGGAGAGTATGAATTTTTTTTTAGAATATTCTGTGTGATTTTTTAGTGTGACCATCCTATCAACTTTCTCTTCATTTGTAACTGTTAGGAGTGTGAAAGATTGTTCTTCTTGGTTTGGATAAAAGTTTCTTATTTTGTGCTGACAATTCTGTCAGAAAAGAAAAATCTTGCGCTCAATGCACATGTGGATTGTGATAGAAACTTGGCTCTGCAAGTGAAGAAATATCACTTTGTAATCAGAATTTGCAATTTTATCAATTGCATTTGGAGTTGTGAATTGAGAAGTTGGAGTCATGGCCAAATTGTATTGCTATAAATTGATGTCTGCTTCATCAGTGTATTTTTTTCTTTTTCTTTTTTTTTTATGCTTTGGTTTGTAGTATCATTATAGTCTCAGTATGAGTGACAGGAATGAAAATATTAGGCCTGACCAAATTTAGGGAGATTCAGATGGAGGAATATAGAGAGTCAATAGAAGTGGATTATCCAGGAGGGTAAGCATGACATTAATCTTTTGTACCATTGAATGGGTACTTGGAATGTTACAGTAGGAAAGAGAACCCTTAATTAGAATTGTTGTTTCACTGCAAGCTTATATTTGATGCTGTCTGTTATTTTTGAATACTGCATAATTTGGGATATTGAAGCCACCTACCTATTGCTGAATTAGTTGAAGCAATATATCGGGGAGGGGGGGGGGTGCTTATCTATAGAGTCTCTTAAATGATGTTCCCTCCAATCATATTATGAGATAAATCTGAGACTGATATAACCATACTTCATTCTATTTTCTTTTAAAAGGACTTGACTATAACCTATAAAAAGTGTGCCTAGTTTATCATATAAACCTCATAGCATATAGAAACCTCATGGCAAACACCTATTGATACTGGGAATGTATGCTAAATAAATATTCCAGTTCTTTAAAGGCACCAAAGATTCCGAGAATGAATTTTGAGATAACTAGGGTACAGGAATTTCAGATTCAACTTGTATGCCTCTGGTGAAAATAGTTTTCCTTATGTCACATGGCTCTTTCACAGAGTTGAAAAAGAATTTTTTGTAGTGTTAGCAGAAGAAAAAAACCTTTTAATTATAAAGTATTATTATCTTAGTATTATTACACATCTGACTAGGGCCGCTGTAATCAGCTCAAATATATTAGTAACTTACATTTATGTACTGCAATATATATTGATACGATGCACTATTTGAAAAAAATTGGAAGTTTTTATCTAAACTAATTTGTTTATAAAAACAATTACAAATTATAATACTAAGAAATGAGTAATATAGTCATGTTTATCAAATATTCTAATTTAAATATATTTTAAAAAATCAAAAAACAAATATAGTGCCTCTATTAAGAATTAAGTTTTATTTAAGGATATCTTCACCAAATGTATGAAAGTTTAAACTAAATGTGAAACATTTTTAGAAAAATATCTCAGTTTTCATGAAAATTTGCAACTTTGTATAATTCATGCATCTGTTTATTTTATAGCATTTTAATAATTTTAAAACATTCCATGAATAATAAGTTTTTCATTTTTACATGCAAAGGGGCTAGCTCATTTAGCATTAAGTACAAGTACATTTTATACCAGAAAAATGGATCAACTCAGATAAAAATGAGGAGTATAATAAAATATGCTGCTTTCTATAGAATAGCACAAAGTCAGAATATAATATTAATGTTGGAATATTCTCTTTTATATTTGTAAAATACTCTAAGTTCAGGTCTTGTTCTTTAATATTTTGCGAAAACAGCCTTAACAAGTTAAATCATTGTGGGATTAATGCATCAATGGGCAAATATATTGAAATAATTGTGTTCAATTATTTCAATATATTTTGAAGTTTAAAAATAAAATTTAATATTTTTCAAATCATTTGCAATTATATATTAAAAAAGTGATTACAAAAATTTATTCAAATATATCTATATTTATAACAGCGAAAGGAACATTACTTTATACAATAACTGATGTATTCATTTGGTATACTACTTTTGACCATCTTCAGCAATGTTTCTAACTGCAAAGCTTCTATGTAAAATAAAGTATATATATGGCTCTTAATATAAATGAAAGGAAAAAATTAAAAACAGAAATAGGAATATAGCTTTATTCAAGGAAAAAATTTTACTTATTGTGAAATTTTCCCTAAATTTTAATTATTTAATTGAGTCAGTAAACAAATTTAGAGTAAAAAAAACATACAACTTAAATTTTTTAAAAAAATAGATAAGCTTGTTATACATATGTGTGTGAGTGTGAATAGTTTTAAATACATTTTCCCCTTTTAATAATAATTAGGTACATTTATACTTTTTAAAGAAATATTTGATGTAATAAAAATTAATAAATTTCTATTAGCAAAAAGTGAAAATGTAGCTCATTAAAAATTTAAACATGTATGTAGTGGCATTATTAAGCATTAGGATTTATTTGAAATAAAGTTTGTTACACATTACATTTTAGCCACATACTTATGCTACATATTTATTACGTAAAAAAATTCACATTAAAATTTCTAATAATACTCTAATTATTCTGTAAATTCATGTTGGAATAACTCCTACATCATCAAAGCTCTTGCCCGTTTTCAATTCATAAGCATACTGTCAATCTTATTGAATTTCTTCTTTCTATCTAAAATCTCTAGACTACTGTATTTACTTGAATTCAACAAAGTGAATCTGAAAGAACTTAAAAAATAATGAATATTTATGCAGAATTATTATTATTTTTTTTTTTCAAATATAAAAACTATCCAAAAAAGTAATTTTTTAAAAAAAATTGAGAAAATGTAATTTTTAAGAAATTTTTTTTTTCTTTTTCTTTTTATTCTTTAGACACAGTTTTATTGAATTCAAATAAATGCAGAAATCTAGATTTGAAAAGGAAAGTATAGAAATTCTTAAGATAAATATTTAGTTCAGTAATTCAAAATAGATGGTAGATGAGAACTTCTCCTCATATGGCAAATAAAAGTTCAACTTTATAAAATAATTTATTACTTCATGTTAATTTCTTTTTTTTTTAAAATTAGGAATGAAAACTAATTAAATCTTTAAAATACAAGAAATTTTAATTGCAGATGCTTTAATAATATAAAACTGTTTTAAGCATCTATAGAATTGAAAAAAGGAATTTTAAGGCAGTTATTAAAATTATTTCTCACTCCCTTTTCAATTGAAACATACAGCATTCTGATAAATTATTTCCTTCAATTACAGGTTCTCACCTCTAAAATTGTAAGAGTTCATAATTTACTTCAAAAATTTCTGAGCAATGGTTAAAGCTAAAAATCCCATATTTATTTTTAAAAAAGTATCATGAGCTAAATAAGCTATTTTTTCACTAAACATCAAATTTGTTTAAGTTTTTAGTAATTCGAAACAACTTTTGATTTTTGAAATTAGCTCCATAAATAAAATATAAGTTATACACCTTGGCATATTATAACGAATTAACATTGATGACTCAAAATATTAAGTTTTGTTTGAACACTTAAAATCAAAACAATGACACAATTCTGCAAAAAGAATTAATAATTTAGCTCAGATTAATAACTCGAATATGCTTCAAGGTAAGTAGAAACATTAGAAGAAAATGCTAAAAACTGATGAACAGTAAATTCAAGTCCATTTTGATAAATTTAATTTTAATGAGAATATTACATATTTTGAAATATTAAATGATTGTTAAATATTTTTTAGAAAATAGCCATTAAATAATTTGTTGATATTAATGTAAAAATAATGTTCTGCATAATGTTAATTTACTATCATTTTTATAAAAGTCTGAGTTTTTCAAACATGAATTGACAGCTAATACTACTAATTTAACTCTTTACAATGACTTTCTTAAACATGTTTTGAAACAACATGAAAGCCATCTTCAAAAATCCTTTCAAGACATTTTGAACTGAATATCCTTTTTCATAACTTTTTGTAGCATTACAATTTTCAATTATTTTATTTAATAATTATTTTTTAGTTTGTATTCACAAATTAATTAATATTTTATATTTCATAAAAACTAAATTAAATTGGTATATCACCATGGTGCTATGTTTTATTACGAGGCTATACTTTGAAATTTTATGGGATTTTTTAATAAATTCAGAGAAATTTCTATTTTAATGGATTATTATACATGAATATGTATACACACAAATCTTGTTTTTCTTTGGATATTCCTTAAAAAACAATTTTGAAATAACACGGTCCAAGAAAAAATTTTTGGACTTTTTATATAATTTTTTTATACAGGGAGTTAGCTCTTAAGGGTTTGAGATAACTGATTGTTACTCTCACTGATTAGTTTGACTCAATCTTTTTTCTAAAAGTTATAGAAATCTTTTTAAGAAAATATGAATAATATTTTTTTTTATTTTAAAAAATGAATACTGCAAAATATTTTGAAAACAGTTAGTTCATCAACTCAAAAATACCAGATAAAAATTTTTGGATTCAAGCACAGCTAATAGAGAAGATCTTTCTAATTAGAATAATAATTCTGATTCATCTTATTTGTAAACAGATGTATTTATTTTTAAGTGTTCAAAAAAAAAATGTTTATACTTTCTTTTCAATATAAAAAAGAATCGCTCTGTAGTTAGCAGTTTTTAAAATCCTGTATTGAAATTTTTTTTTCTATTCTCACTGAGATAACTTATTATTATTAACTCTCATTTTCATATAAATTATACATTTAACTATTTTTATAGATTCATCAACACACATTCAAAGCTCATATATATTTATGTTAGAAATACATCATATTTATGCATTACGTGAAGACATAATATTTATATGTATGTTATTTACTTTAATGATTTTGTATAAAAACTATACCAAATATATTATGTTTTAATGATAAGAGAGATGAGACATTTAAAAAATAAAATCTTTACAATTAATATAAAGGATTTTTATCCAAACATAATCTGATATTAACGTACATACATATACATATATACACACTAACTCTAGATATTCATTCAAATGCAAAAATTCATACTTTACAAGATAGAAAAGTTACTAAATATAAATATTAGTTAAAACTTAATTACCTAATGCAGCATTGTTCAAACAAGGTAAAATTACTTCATCAATTATAGGTTTGGGATAAGTTACTGAAAAATTCAAAGCTGTTGCTAAGAGATTACGTGAGCTTTGCTTACTTTCAAAAACCTAAAATAAAATGAAGAACTTAAAAGTACATAACATTTCAACAAGTATTACATGTACCTCCACATTAAATGTGACATATTATTCTAATGTTCAAATGTTTCAAACATAAAAGTTTATAAACATTTGACTTAAAACATTAGCTATTAAACACAAATTATTCTCCATAATATCTTATTCCTGCTTAATCATATACATATGTATATGGGGAGAAAAATACAAAATAAAATAACTCAAGATGTCAAGACTCAAGATTCTTCATTTTTCAGAAGAAAAAAAAAGAGAAAAAATATCACACTTATATTTCAGATATATATTTAAATGTTATTGTAATAAAACCCCATGGGGGGGGAGTGAACATTCAACCCCAATTCTTGACCCTTCCAATTATTTGAAACAATTCCAACATGTACAATTTCAAAACTAAATTGCAAACAGTTTATTTAATATTTAAACCAAGAGAGAATTCAAAGTTGAGAGAGGTGATTAAAAGATAATTATTTTCTTTCATTCCCTTTTAAAATCAAGAAAAAATTTAGCCAAATTATCAAAGTTTTTTTAATTGCAATAAAGCTGAACAACAATAATTTGAGGTAAATGCTTCCCTTTTAATTAGGTAAAGTATAAAGAGTTTTAGTTATTTTTCAAGTATATTTAGAATTTAAAGCATGATTCAATGTGAACATTAGCAGGAATAGATTAATTTTACCTTGCTATCATACAAAATGTGATACCATGAAAAAAAAGCATTTAATTAAAACCAAATTTGCACAATGGATACACCTTGATAAGATATCCAAATTGTGTATGCTAACAGTGTCACTTATGTAAGTGAAGAATAGAAAATTGTTTTTAAGTAATGAAATTGAATTTTTTCACTGTTACTTTGAGAGAGAAACTACAGCATGACTCATTGAAGATATAGTAGAGCAAGCATGCTTCAATGTTTGATATAAGAATGGCTTAAAGAGATTGTGAATTATTGTTTTGAGAAATTGGAGATTATATTAGATGAAATCAAGCCACAATAATACAAATTCAGAATCTGTGGATGTAAGAGAAACAGATTGAAGAACTTTGCACCATTCTTGTTGCACAATTGAGAGTGAAAACAGGAATGATGGATCACATTGCAATGCTGAGTATCTTAAAATAAGAATAAGGGTCTATAATGACACAACAAGAATGCCCAATTTGTCCCCGGGGGGGGGGATTTCAGAAAAGCATCAATTACAGTAGCCTGACTGATAATCTTTGACTGTGTACCACAACCCACTACAATGGTACATTGAATACTGGACATGAGTTAGTGGAATCATTGGATTTTACTCCTTTCTCTAAAATGTTTTTTCAATATACTTAAAAGTCTCAGCTACATTTGAGGCACATAATGTTTCACAATACTTTATTGCCCACCAGATTGTAGTACTGTCTTGATCCACCTATAATCCCGATCTGATGCCCATAAAACACATATGGTTGATTTTGGATAATCAACTAGCCCAGCAATTCATATTCACTGTTAGATTAATTTTAACATATGAAAGTAGCATGGATTGATTTACTCCAAGGACACATCAATGTCAGGGCATGACACAGTAGTACCTGCCATCAGTACCGGTTTATCCATAGAGTGCTTAGGGCAGGCGCCTGGATAAGCTGGACTAGATTTTTTGGTTATAAATTTTAATCCTCCAGTGCCAAGGGGCCAAAATTAGCTTAAATCGGCCCTGCCTGGCATAATGCTCTATTAATCCAAAAGAGATGCTATTTCAATCTTATATTTTATGTCATATAATGATTTTTGTTTTGATATTTGTAGTCTTTAATGACCAGAAGAGTAACCTAAAAAATATAAATTTTATGAAAATCAATTAAATTTATTGCTAAGTTAAGAAAAATATTTCATACTATTTGCATTACCAAAATAGATAAACATATTGCATTTCAAAATAGATGTAACAAGTCAAGAAAGTGAATTTATATACAAAGAATAAAACTTTTATTTTAAATGGAGTTATAAAATATTCATTACTCATTATGGCATTTTTATGGATTTTGTGTCACAAGTTAAAGGAATTTTTTTTCTTTTTGTTTAATTATAATCATGTTATAATGCACACACACAAAAAAATATATATAACTTTATTGAAAATATTTTTCAGTTATGATAGTCTTGTAAAATATTTCTTCTGATTAAAGATATATTCCCATAATAATAAGTTAATCCTGCTGATAACTTTTTTAAATAAATATTTTGTAATAATTTTGATCATGAAATTCATAAAAAATTAAATTTATTTATCTTATTCTGAACAAGACTCTCTCTCTCCATTTTATTTTAAAAAAGTAATCAATTTTTAAAATTATTAAAAATAATTATAATCTATAAAACAAAACTTCTCAAGTTGAGGAATGTATAGTTTTAACAGTATTTAATTCATTTCAAAACAGATGTTACAAGCTCTAAAAAACAACATAGAAGTTTGTAGCGAACTTCCTCTCTTGTTTGTGTGAGGGTTTATAGAAAGAAAAGCTATTTTAAAACAAACAACAATTTTTATTTTGCACTTTCAATCAAATCTTATTACCAATGTTCGTGTTAATGACAACTTGGCCCTATAACCAATAAATCACAATAACCAATAAATATATCCCATTCTCTCTAAAAAAATATTAATCCCACCTGAAAATATAACTTTTCAAAGTATCCAAAGAAGTATTATTTTGCAAGTAATCTGCTCATAATTAAAGACTCATTTTTTTAAAAAAAAGCATATTATGCATGTTGATAGATATGATGGAAAATTAGATTTCTTGAACAAACTGAAATGATTTTGTATATAACAAGAATAATTTATGATATTTTTTGAAAAAGAAAAATGGCATTAAAAAGTTACCTCTGGATATATAAAATACTTGACTAGAGCGCTTGCTATAGATAAACTTAATGGCCTTTCAAAATTTAGAATTGCATCTATGAATAATGTCATTGCCATTTCATTTAAAAATGAATTTCGTAATACAGTGCACAATTCAGGTATCTATAAAATAAGTAAATCATATATTATTTTTATAGCATTAAAAATAAATATTTTAAAATAAAGATAAAAATATTGGCATATTTAACATACCATAAAATCCGGTGTGTATAACGCACACCTATACTTTCAAGCTGAATTTTTTTATTTTGAGGTATATTCGCCATATAACACACACACCCTTTTTTAAAAAAAAAAACTTGAAATGTTTTGTATGCAATGCTCTTATGTTTTGAAGTCATTTATTCCAGATTTTGAAAAAATATTATACTTCTAGAACTACAACTCTTTTAAGTTCATAAGGTATTTCATTTCTTTTAAATAAACAGTATTTTGATATATGTAGAAGTCTAATTATTTTTTACCCTCATCTCTTTTATTTATTTCTAAAGTTCTCATTCTTATGCCTGGCATATAATGCGCACTTGTAAATTTCATTCTTGTTTTTTTGTGTTCAGAGTGCATGCTATACACCAGATTTTATGGTATTCAAATATTTTTTCAAATGAAATCAGGTAATAGTATTGTGTTCAATAACAATATACCATTAAAAAGACAAAACCTAAGAATTAAACAAAGCCTAGTTACAATGTCTGAAACAAGAAAAATGTTTATATGGGATAAAGAATTAAAGATATAAAAAATCAAAGTAGAATAAAAAAAAAAAATTCCTATAATATATTTAAAAAAAAATAAGGTGCTTATTTAGTTCATACCTTTGGCAAATTTCACTAAACTTTTGTTTTCACAGGAAAATATTGCTATAATGTGCAATCTTTCACAATTGAACTCTGGCAACAAATTGCTGGCTTAGGGTTAATATATAAACTCAAACTTAGTAGCGCAACAACCCACATGAGGGCCAGGGCCTACTGTGCCCATCCTAGTATACATTATCACTGGGCGCTGTGGTGCATGAGCAGATGTCCCGATCAGGTGGTCGGTCTGAAGCGAGATTCCCAGTGTTTAAATTCCCAAGCAAGCTGGTACTCATTTATCAACCCACTGCAGTAGGAATGAAAGGCTGAGTTGACATTGCCCAGCTGGGGAATAGAACCCGAACCTGTGCTGTGTAAGCATGATAGGCTACCACTCGACCAATGGGCCTTTAGGGTTAATGTATAAGTACCAAAAATAATTAATATCTACATATATAATTTTTAATAAAACAATATTATAAACAGTTATGTAATAATTTATGGAAAGTAAAATGCTTATATTTGTAAATTAAATTATTGATTCTTGTAATGTTGTATGATGTCAAAGATTTTAAGTTCATTTAGAAAATAAAAAGAAAATTGGAAAGGTGTTTAACATTTTATATATATCAAAAGTAATAGGCAATTTTGAAATTTTACCATCTTTTAGGAAATATTTTATTTTTTGGCTTAATATTCACATTTAGCACTTATACAGATTATTATAGTTTTGAAACATAGAAATAAACTAATAACAGCTACGGAATTGTAAATATTTATTTAATCTTTAGTTATAGTAATTGATTTTTGTTGTTTGTCTATTATAAAAGATGTGGGAGACAACTAATATGAAATAGATAATAAAAGGATTCATGAAAGATAAATCATTTTGCAACATTTATCTTTTAAAATAAGGAAAAATCATATTAATTATGTAATACATATGTAAGAATTGTTCTCCAAAAATTTTTATAAATCCTATAACTTTAAAAATTGTCAGAAAATCTAATTTTAGTAGTTAAAGTGAACAAGTAATAAAAATGAGCTTTTTCAATAAAAATAGGATTTAATTAAAGCATTTATTCTGATACCTATTTTAGCTTTACTTTTGCAAAGTATGTGTCAATATATACTTTAAAATTAAATGAGATTTCACTGGTTTTTATGCAATTCTGAAAACTATTACTTCAAAAAAATATTCTTAAAGAGGAATATTAATCAATTCATTTTTAAATTTCAAGCAGTTTCCAAAAATATCATCAACCTATTTTTCGTAAAGTATGTCACACATATTCTTAAAAAGTTACACTGTCTAATTATGGAACAAATGCAAACTATATCAGCCCAGAACAATTTTGTGTCTACTATAAGTGACAATTAAAAACACCAATAAAGAAAATAATACCATAAAAAGAAAAATAAATATTACGCAAAAATTTTTTGTATGCGACTTTTATAGAGGGTGGTTCATAAAAGTAATACAAAGAGTATTGATCATTGCTTATTTCAAGGGGTGGTAATGTTAACTAAAAAGAGTGTCAAGTAAAGAAGATATTAAAAAATTGCTCATAGGAGCCAAAGTCTAATGAGAAATAATGTCAACAGAGCAATGATTATACATGTGCTTCAACTACATAAATTAATTAATATTTATAAAATAAGTAGAAACACAAAATTGAAATACAAAAATGGTAAAATCCTAGGAGAGCCCACACCCTTGGCAACAAAACAAAAAAGCGCCAAGCCAGAACGAGATGGCGCCAAGCGAAACCAACAATGGTGGTAAGTGAATACAGAGAGATAAGGTGGATGTGTAATGAAAATATATGTAAACAATACAGAAATTAAACATTTAAGATAAAAAAAAGTATAAAAACAGCACTTACTTTCTTACTGCTGATCTTTTTCGAGTGGAAGGTACAGCATAACAACAGATTTTTAAAAAATCTTGAAGGTCTCATCGCTAAGTGAATGATCGTGTGAGTGCCCCCATTTTTATTCTGCGAAGTAATGGTCGAACATACTTTCAACGCGGCTGGTGCAATCTCGAAGAAAGCGTTTTATTGTCGACCATGTAACATCATGCGGATCGTTACATTTAGGACATTCATAACTCTAAGCAATCAATCCTTCCTTCATACACTATTCTATTAATTCTTTCTAACCTTTTGCATTCAATAAAGTAAAAAATTCTAAGATATACTCCTTCACACACGCAACCATTCCAGCCCGGTTCCCCAAAACAAAATGAAATTTGAAATGGCCGCTGACAAAATACGAAATTTCCAGAAATAGTTAGGTTTACCATATCTAGTGTATCAAAGTAGGGTTACCAAGATGGCACAATTATTGCCAACCCAAAATAATTCGTGCCAAGGGTGTGGGCTCTCCTAGGACTGAACCCAGAAGGTATCAAGTTCTAATCTCCAACAAGCCCACGAGGGCCAAGACCTACTGAACCCATATAAGATTGTGTGACCTTGGGCACTGGGATGCATGTGCAGATGTTTTGATTAATGCGAAACCCCCAGTGTTCAGTTTGCAAGCAAGCTTGGTACTCATTTATCGACCCACTGATGGGATGAAAGGCTGGGTCAACCTTGCCCAGCCCTGGACCTGTGGCGTGGAAGCGCAATACACTACTCAGCCATTGGGCTTATAGTGAGAGTTATATTAACAATATAATTCTGCAAGAGATTGCAAAATGCATCACATGTTTTAAATTCCTTAAGAAATTCAATATTTGGGTTCTATATGACCTGAAAGAAATTCAGCCTAGACAATGAATCAACATTTGTGATGCGTATTTCAAATGTAATGCAGTTCACCCTTTTTTTAAAATGAATTATCATTTAGAACACCAAGCACTTCCCCATGCTTAAATATAATAAATGTTTTTAAAAAATAATTATGAACCATTCACTAAATCAGAACTTTAAAAAAAGTAACAGAAATGAATAAAAATTGTTTAAACAATTTAGTTAAGTATTTAATTCAAATAATTTTTTCAAAGTAATTAAAAATACATTTTTTATATTGGACATTAATTATTTATAAACCAGTATTCTACAAACGCATTTCTATGAATGCCCTTATAAAACTGCAATGTTTCTTAAATGTCTAAACCTAATACTATATAAAAATTGAGGAAATATAAAAAAAATCAGTGTCATTAATTAATAAGTATAATCAGTGTCATTATTATTTTCAAAGACATGAATGGCTATCAATACATCACAAACATTAATATAAGCAAAAAGCCATTTAAAAAAAACATAATTTTGATTGGTGAATTCTGGATAGTAAATTTTGACAGTACTTGCGTATTATTGCAACCATATTGGAAACATTATATGAAACAAAGGATATGGTTTCCAATTCAGTGTGTAAGACAGAAGCAAAATCAGGGTAGCCAACTTAGCGAGTTATCTTCAACGTTGGCATTGTTGTGATAGTACACAAGTACCATTTGGATATATTTTTTCCATCATGTAAAAGGACAAAATTATTAATAATTATATTGCATTCAAATTCTAAAATTTAATACAAAGAATAAGAAAATAATGGAATATCAAATTTAATATTAAGAGAAGCACTGAATTTACAATTCGAAAACCAGAAACATATTTAAGGATAAGCAAGCATGCATTGGGGAAGAAAGAGTTTATTATTATTTTAAGCAGAAAATTGAAAATGTTATGTTATGAAGTATACAAGTCATTCATATTTTATCGCAAAATGTTGAAAAATAATTTCAAGCCATAGATGTATATGAATTTTTTTTTTAAGTTATAAAAAATTGTACACACTCATTCTTTAAAATGCATTCTAAGAAAATGCTCTATAATAGATTTGGTGAAATTGTCGAATCGGCCGCTTCTTCGCCAAATTTAGAAATATCGCGTATTTGGCGCGTTTTTGTCAAAAACGACTTCTCCTTCACTGGAGAACAAATTCAGAAGGGTTACCAGATTTAGAGCATTTATCGATTTGGCGAGAAAACACTTGGCGCGAGAAGCGGCCGATTCGACAAATCAACCATAGATTTTATTGTTTTATAGCAAAATGGCCTTTTAGAATATTAGGTATGCTACATAAATATACATATATGATGAATTTTTCAAACAAAGCAATAAAAACTAAAAAATCTCCCAAAGTATTTCATTTCCAAATAATTCAGTAATTCTTATTTTTGCTTAATCTAACCAACAGAATTACCTGTGACAAAGAAATCATACTCAGTAATTCTACTCCTTCCACATGTTTGGAAAAGGACATTTTTTGAATGCTAGTCAAAGATTCTTTTAATACTGACAGCTTTATCTAAAACAGAAAGGAATTATATTTAAAAAAAAACTAATAACAAATAAATATACAGTGATTTCTGATAAATATAATTCTGGTTAAACTTGTTTATAATATTGATTCTTCCATTTTATTTCTTTATTATAATTATTGTAAATAAATTACACACAAATTTTAAATAACCCATTTATTTCTATGTTCAATAAATATGTAACATTTCACCAATAAAATGTTCCAGAAATCTATGTTTTGAAACATGATACTAAAAAAAAAAAAGAGAGTTACTTTAAATTCTTCAGAAGAAATATCTTCTTCAATATGAACAGCTCCAAGATTTGAGGGTATAGTTTGAGATGGTAAGCAATTTGAAACAGTTTTTGTACATTCAGTGACGGTATTATTTAATTCAAGTAATTCTGGAAAGTCAAATTCTTCCACTTTACTCAGTAAGGTTTCTGTTTCAGGAGATGGAAAACATATCTTCCAAGGCGATTCAAATGGATGACATTTAAGTTTTTCACACGTTTCTTTAAAAATACATTCATTGCTTTCTATGTCAAATAGATCACTACCGCAATTGAACATATCAAATGCTTCTTAATAATGATGCTGAAATGAATTATTTTGAATTATATAAAAACAGTATTGTGTGTTATTTTACTGTTTTATAATAATAAAAAATATGCAGTTTCATTTTTGAGGGCAAGTTTTCGTTTCCTACCGATGTCGCCGTAATGAGGGCTCACTTTTAAAAAAACACATCGCAGCATGCATTTTTCTATACAGTTCACTTTAAAATATCTTTTAAATAAAATAAATAGTTAAATAAATGCAATAATTTTGTAAATGTGCATTTTAAGGAAACGGAAACTAAAATTCCCGCTAAAAAATCCTTCCAGCACAGAATAATTGAAACCAAAGTAGAAGTACTTTTACAATGGAAAGTAAAAACAATTTTCGAAATTGTAAACAAGAGGAACAGGTTTTTCTCTTTTAAACTTTGAACCGAAGTAAATATTGCTCCGGTTTTACTTCCGTTTTAACTTAAACTAATTTTTTAGGATGTGTTAAATTAAAGATTTAAAACTTTTATTAATAGAAAATAATAGTTGACAAAAAAAAATTTTAAAAAAAAATTTCTTGAACATTGAAATAATAGTTTTTCTTTTTTTAATTCTCAAATGCTGTAATCTGTACGTCTCTAGAGTAAACAAGGTCACCTTAGCGAATTAGTTTCATTCAAGGTTTTAGAGCACGTGGTAGTGTGAGTTTGCGTAGTAGCGGAAAGACATTTATAGTATTTTTATCAACTAGATGGATGCTCCACATTAAATTCGACGCTGGACAGAACCTTAGCTCCACGGAATGACTTCACGACTGTCCAAGCGATTTTACCGCCCTGAGGGTGCAGAAGATTCTGTTTTAGACAGAGGAGCTACAGCCGAAGCAGAAAATCGTTTTGTTTTTGAAATTTCTTGGGAAGTTGTCAATAAAGGTGAATTGATATTTTTTTTGTATCAAATGAAGGTCAGTTTGATTATGAAGCGCGCACTTTGATGTTTATTTATAGTACAAATTCCGGCAAATGTAACAATTAAATATTATTTTCATTACTTTGAGTTATAACTTTTTCATTATTTATGAATTTCAATATCCATCATACCATGTCAGCATGATATTAATTTCTTTTGATATGTGTAAGATAAAGAGATCTTCAGATAGCATAGTCCTTGACTCTGTAGTTAAAGCTGTTACTTGTTTTCTATTTTTTATCCGTCTATTATCAACCTTATTTAACAAAGTATTATACAAGACTTCTGATAAGACTGGAAGTAAAAGGTTGAGGAAATATTTCTTTAATGTTTGTCAAATCATGAGTATTGAAGAAATGCATAATTAATCTTCAATATATGAGTTTTGTTACCTTGATTATTCTTTATCACATTTTATTTGAATTAAAAATTCATCCTGTAAATTTTGAGAAACAGTAAAACTTTTAATAGGTCTGTTGAAAAGTTAGCAAAAGCCGCTGTGTTATAGTAAAAATATTAGAAATTATTCAGTTTACACCATTTTTATACTAAAAACTACATTTTGCAGTAAAAATTACATTTTCTAGTTGAAATTTATTTTTAACTTTTAAGAAAACTAACTCATTAGCACATTGCATGCTGTATACGTACTTTTAGATTTTTGCAGTTAATCTCTAGAGCATGCATCATGTAAAAGCATGTATTTCGTAGATTTAGATTAGCAAGAATGTATCATAAATAAATGGAAAAGTAATATTAATTTCAAGTTTTTTTGAAAATATAAATAATACCTATGAAAAAATGTTTTGTTGTGGAAAAACTAAGTAGTTATCAATTTATCACATTTTTACTGAATTACCAACCCAAAATTCATGACCTACATGCTATGTATTAATTATTCTCTATCCCTATTACTTTTTGGGGCTTGATTATTTTTAATTGAGAACAAAAATGAACGGATGAGCCTTTCTTTCATATACTGCTTTAATAATAGTTTTCTTTTTAAATTTCAATTTGAAGAATGATTTTTTTATCTTCACCTATACAGTTACAAAAAAATTTTTAAGCACATGATGCATACAGTGATCAGGAAAATTTGATGAAAGGGAATTATGATCAACAATTTTGCTGATTCTTTGATGTTTAGGATTTTTTTTTTTTAAGCTTTTTTTAAATAACATTTTAACCTTAGACACCTATGATGGGAAAATTTGATAATGCATCCTCTGAAAACTTGTGAGTAAACTGCTTTGTTATGGATTTTTTTTTTACTTTTAAAAGAAATTCATGATGAATTACTTGGTAAGAATCAAGAACATTTCTTGTAACTTTTCCAGGCATTGAAGAAACTGAATGTATAAAATATGCTTCTGTAGGTAAAACACCGTTAACATAAAATAGAATTTAGAACCTTTTAAATGCTTGTTTCCATATAACTCATCATTTTAATTTCTCTAACTCTTCTCTAATAAAAAGTTTTAATTATTCTCCCACACTCAAATATCTTTGAAGCAGTAGACATCAGATCTCTAAATTTTATTTTCATTTCTACTATTTTAAATAAGGCTTTCTTCTGTAATCAATATGTAAACATTTCAGATTGCATGGATTTTAAACAATGCTTAGTATTCTTAAAAGTTGCATTATGTAGCTAAGAGTAGCACAAAACTGAAAGTTGTCCTCTTCCTCCTCCCCTTCTTTAATTGTATTGTTTTATTCCTTTCCATTCCTTTTTGTGCTTTTAGGCAAAACTTTATGGTCAAGACATTTCATCACATCCTGAAACTTTTGAATTAAAACTGTTATAGGCAAAATACAATCCACTATAGATATTTGAAAAAAATCGTATGCAAATTTACCATTTCAATGGGGTTTTTTTAAAAAAAATCATCTTGAGAGTATGTTTTATTTTTCACATATGTGAAAATTTGCATTGAAACTTTGATATTTTTTAGATACATAAAGTATGATTTTTAAAAAAAATATGGCAATGATTTAAATACTACATATATATTCAACATTGAGAATATGACACCTAACAGTGCAAAAAAAGAAATTGCCCCAGTAGTTGGGAGAGCTGCAAAAAGTCCATGGAAAGAACATCCTCCAAAGCAGGGCAAAAAAAATATGCCTTCCATACATTGGGAGGAGTAGTACATAACATGTAATTAGGGGAGTATATATGTCCAAATCTAAATAGGTGAGCTTGTAAATAATGTTCAATTTTAAATCTGAAACACACACACAAGCCATACCAATTGTTCTTGGTAGAGATCTATTTAATAGGGAAGACCAATTCTTCCCATTGACAATATCCCTATAATGACAGTCTGGCTTTAAAAGTGTGCTCTCTAATAATTCATTTATTGTATTTGAGTAAAAAATATACATGTCAGGTTGATCAAAACCCAATGACTCTTTTTAGCAAGTGCATCTACCTTCTCATTGCCAAGAACATCACAATGACTGGGAATCCATTGCAAGGTTTCCCTTCCTGACTCAATAAAAATGTTAATCAATGGTTTGCTCTCAAGACTCGGTGGATGCAAGATCAACATTATATCCTGTGGTTGTATGAATGGCAGCTCAAGAATCTATGGATAGGAAACTTTCTATCTGATAATTTTTTTTATTGGCTGTAAGAGCCATCAAAATTACTTGCAACTTAACAAAATTATCACAAAGGTATCCAACTGCCACCCTCAGATGTAAAATGTTTGAGCACATACAAATACACATGCCCTGTCATGTTTGCAAAAACTAGAACATACTTTAATGAATATGCATAAAATTATTGAAATATACTTATTTGTATTATATTTTAAATTTTGTGAATTGAGTCTCAGGTTTATTCATTGAATTAGTATTAAAGAATTTGTCATATTTTAAGTGTTAATTGAGTTTTATTATGAAAGCATATAGGCCCTCTCAGAATTTGCTTTTTGTGGGATATTTTAAAACAGTTTATCATCCTCTTTAAAGCATATATTGTTTCCTACCCATCTGCCGAAAAAAATTAAGTTAAAATTTTTTAGTGTCATTTCTGTATTACATGATCTATTCTGGTACATTGTTTTCCTTTCTTTACTGTGAACAATACTATAATTAAAATAGCAATAAAAATTTTAGACTGTTTCAAAAACTGGTAAATTTGTTTCTCCTAATATCAATATATGTAGCATAAGTCCAATAGACTATGAAGATACAGCAATCCCTGTAATAATCATTATACACTATACAAGTAGGCAGTTTACTGTCCCCAATTATTGAAAACCAACAACAAAAGGTAATTGCTAATTTTACTCTCTTAGGGAGTCAGCTGGGTGGCGAGGTTGGTTTGTCGCTGGCCTTCTGTACCCAAAGATTGCGCTTTCGACCCTGGCCCAAGTTGATGGATTTTCATGACGCAGAAAATCGGTAAAATCCTAGGAGAGCCCACACCCTTGGCGACAAACCAAAAAAAGCACCAAGCCAGGACGAAATGGTAGCAAGTGAATATAGCAGGACAAGGTGGATGCGTAATGAAAATATATGTTAACAATACAGAAATTAATCGAATGTATTTAAGATAAAAATTAAAAAACAGCACTTATATACTTTCTTACTGCTGATCTTTTCTGAGTGGAGGGTACAGCGTAACAGCAGATTTTAAAAAAGCCTTGAAGGCCTCATCGCTAAGCAAATGACTGTGGGAGTGCTGCCATATATATTCTGTGAGGTAATGGTCGAACATACCCATTCGACATCTCCATTCAAATCCATCCAAAGCATAGGACATTCAATATTCAAAGCAATCAATCCTTCCTTCATGCATCATTCAATCAATTCTTTCTTACCTTTTGTATTCAACAAAGTAAAATATTCTAAGGTATATTCACTCACACATGCAGCCATACTTCCAGCCCGGTGCCCAACAAAGAAATGACGAAATTCAAAATGCCTGCCGACAAAATACGAAAATTCCAGAAATAGTTAGGTTTACCATATCTAGTGTATCAAAGTAGGGTTACCAAGATGTTGCAATTATCGCCAACCAAAATAATTGGCACCAAGGGTGTGGGCTCTCCTAGGACCAAACCGATTGACAGTAACATTAGATCAAGGCCTACGAAATTCATCCTATCAAAGGGCTACGTATACGCCTGTTGTTATCTATAGCTTTGAGCATTGCACAGATGACTGTGTGATTTGGCTTCATTCCATCCCAATTTTGAGGGAAAACACCTTGGGGGTGTGGTCAGGGGCCTCTTACCTCTCTTCCCCTTCCACCAACCTCATGAGAGGACTTATGGCTCAACGGCTATTTAGAGTACCCTCATGCAGTTAAAGCATTATACATTTACAAACATCCATGCCTTTTTCGGAATTCGAATCCAGGACTTGCAGCACAGCAGTCAGCTTCACTAACTGCTATACTGGATAAGTGGTACATATATTATAAATAAACAAATATATTAGGTATAGGGATTTCTTTTCTATTACTTAGACAATAGGGTGTATTTTCTTGCATTTTGTACTTTCAAATGCTCTTGAATATTTTGATTGATTTATTTCCCAACTAATTTATGTAGGTTATCAAAATACTTATCCTTTTGACTTCTTAGGGTATTTGAGTTTTTAATGGTTTACTGAAATCTGTATATTGATAAATGTTTTATTTCCAATGAAATTTATGTAGAATTAAACTTACCATAGTTTTTAGAGATGAAAATGATAGAATCCTGATTAGATTTCAAATCATAAAGAAGAAATATTGTAGTTCATTTATTAATTTATGAAAATTCTCGAGACTATGCTGTTTTTTAACACATATCTATTTTTGTAGTTGGTGGAATTTATACAGTTATTCGCTCAAAAGCTGGTGTGAGTGTTGAAGAACTTGGAGATCAATATTGTCTTTTGGGACCATTTAATGATGCTCTTGTTAAAACAGAAGTCGAGGTTATGGAACCTCCTGAAGCATTTTACAGAAATGCTATACAATCAATGAAAGATTCTGGTATTAAGGTAATTCTGTAATTGTTATACATAATATAACTTTTAGTCTCTAGGCTTCTTTCTTTCGTATCAAATTTCTTAATGATATGTGAACTTTATGTAATTATATATTTTAGCTGCTTTAGTTTTGGATGTTTTCTAATAATGAATCATGTTTTATGTTTGACATTAAATGCTGTGTATTGTTCATTTAAACTAAATTTTTTGTCTTGCCTATCTCTTTATTATATATGAAATCTTATAGAGAGATATATCGCCTCTTGCAAGTATTGAACTATTAAGAAAGGTTAACAGGATTTTTATAGTTTTCTAGATAGATTTTCTCTTTCATAGTATTGCATTATACTTTGGTGTAGAGAAGACAATATCTTTTTAAAAGATATTTTATTATCTCCTCAGCTATGTTTTAGAAAAATTGAGTGAAATAAGTACATTTTGAACAGAAATGTTTGAATATGCTGATGGCTTATTTTGATAGGGTCTTTAATGATAAATATATTACACTGCGCTGGCCACCGCGTAAATGCAGCACCAAGAAAGATAAGAGATAGCACAACAAAATTTATTTTGTAAATAACATGTTGACCAAGTATCAAATGATTAAATTTATAGACTTCTGTGAAGTGTGGTTCCTGCCAGAATCTGTAGCTAGAGTAGCCACCATTGTTGGAGATCACCGCTGCCACACGCCTCGGCAGTGATTCAAAGAGACTTTAGATGTGTTCTTGGGGTACAGCAGACCAAGCAGTTTCCATACGTTGCAAAAGTTGATCTGGTGTGGCAGCTGGGGGTGTGATCTGGGTCAGTTGTTGAGCAATCATGGACCACATGTTTTCTATCGGCGAAAGATCCAGAGAGCGAGCTGGCCAGGTGAAGCAATTCAATCTGGTGATTCACGAAGAACCTTTGGACAATGCGTGCCACATGTGGTAGTGCATTATCCTGTTGAAATATGGCTGTGGCCAAGCCTTGAAGTTAAGGAAGGACAACTGGTTCCAACACCTCGCAGATGTAGCGCTGGCTGTTTAAAGTACCGGCAATGCATACTAGAGGAGTGCGAGAGTGATATCCATTACCGCCACATACCATAATACCCGGTGCAGGACCAGTGTGGCGGTGCATAATGCAGCTGTACAGCATCCTCTCTCCACGGTCTCCAGACTCGAATCTGACCATCGTGTTGTTGCAGACAGATGTGTGACTCTTTAATAAAGACAACTTCATTCCATTCTGCCTCCCACATCCTTTTTTCATCACACCATTGGCGGCAGAGATGTCTGTGGTTCTGCGTCAATGGTAGACCAAGCAATGGACATCTTGTGAACAGACCACTCTGCTGTAAACGGCGTCGAATGGTACGCGCAGACACTGAATGATGCGTTACAGATTCTATGTGCTGTACTATGGTTCGTGATGTGACGGAGCGATCCGTCACTGCCATGTACACAATTTGCCTGTCTTCATGTGAAGTGGTGCACTGAGGTGGATGCGATCGACCATGCCGTACCCTCCTTCATCCAACGGTCACATATCCGCATTACAGTTTGGTTTCGTCCAACACGACTACCGATTTCCCTGAAAGATAATCCACAATCTCGGTAGGCCACTATACTTCCTCTGTCAAACTTGGATACTTGATGAAAAGCTGATTGCTGTTTTCTACGAGACATAACTGATCATTTTTTGAAAACACCACAAGAAAAACACAATTGCCGAGTTTGAAATCGTCGAAATCTCCAAGCCTTAAATAGTGCTTTGAGGTGGCGCCACAGGTGCCCGTGATGTGTCTGTGCTGAAATTCTAATCATTTGCATATCTCACCTCCGCTATTGCATGTTGTAAATTTCATGTTATTTGCATGCTTCCTTCAGAGCGTTGCATTTATGGTGGCCAGCAGTGTATATTAAAAGTCTCTTATGTAGTACTTTGTTATCTTGAGTTTTGTCCTTTTTTGAAACAAAAGTATTTTTTAGCATTGTGTTCTGTTTTTCATAGTACTAAAATAAGATCTTCAGCATCTCCTGCATTTGATTGCTGTTGCGTTGTTTGAACCTGCTTTCTTCCCTCGTCTAATTTAGAACTCTTTATTTTACTTTGGACTACCTTTTAAATGTATTTTTATATCTATTAAGTAAAAGAAAGAATTTCCATATCGATATGAAATTTTATTATCCGTGTTTGATATTTTTTTATTATATATGCATATATAAATGCATGTATATTTTTGAAATAAATTTCTGTTTTTGATTTCTCTGCCTTAAAATGCTGTTTTTCATAATTTAAAATTTTCATTTCATGTGATTGAAATTATTTCACTTGTTTTTTAACACTTATTTGTTTAGGTCATTTATGGAAGATGGCTTATTGATGGCTATCCTAGAGTAGTCCTCTTTGACATAGGTTCTGCAGCATGGAAATTAGATGAATGGAAAAGGGATTTATGGAATATCGCAAATATTGGTGTTCCATGGCATGACAGAGAATCTAATGATTCTATTATCTTTGGTTATTTGGTAGCTTGGTTTCTGGAAGAGGTATTGAATTTTATATTTTAGTGATTAAGGAAATTATAAAATTTTATAGTGTAATGGAACTAATAAAAAAACCATTGCAGGTTTTTTTTCTTCTTTTTAACAAGGACTATTGGTGACAATGCATTATTTTGAATCTCAGTCAGGTGATGAGTATGACAACTGAGCTGGCACCCTAGTCTCCAGACTTTTACATCCATCAATAGGACTTTCAGCCTCGACACACTTAATATGTGTTAGTCCCTTTTCATGGTGGATTTTTAATGGTACTAGGGTTTGAATCAATGACTTAACAACGCTGTCTGTGAGTTCATGACCATGACTACATGGCTACTATAACCTTAAAATTCTTGAGGAAAGATATCCAATGTTGTGAATTGTTTTGTGCATATTTTGAAAAAACTGTGAACACATGAAATACTGCTTAAAAAGCCTGGTGATAATTATAATAGTTTCAAAATTAATTATAAAATTAAGAATAATTTTTTCCTAAGTAAAATCTTTCAACAAATTTTAACAATCAGAGATAACTATACATTTTGTACTGAATTACACTGGAATTCAAATTGTTCTTTAACCATAGATGATAGAAAAACCAGGAATTGAGAACATTGAATCACACTTTGTGTAACAACTTAACAATAGGTGGTGCTCTAGCAATGGTTGTGAAACACAATAGTTTAGTAAATTTGTGTGTGTGTGATTGAAAAGGAGATCTCCAAAGTAAAGAATAATACTTCAGTATTAAACTTTTAAAGCATTGTTCATGAGGAGAATTTATGTTCCAAGTCCGTTGAAAATTCTATTCCGAAACATTGAACTTTGATTGTGATGAATTTACATTTTATGGAAAAGTGATATGGCTGACCTGTGCCAATATTTTAAAAAATGTGTTTGATTTGGAACAGGAAAGGTAATTGATCTTTACTAGCAAGTGTCAAAGTATCCCAGAGTGAAAGGATGAAAAGAGTTGGTTTGTGGTTTTACATTTCTAGAGTTGATACAACAAGCCTCTTAAATGATATCAATACCCTTTTATAAAGGAGAGATCAATAAATTAATTACATGTATGATCTTATTTTTGAATTTCAAACAAAATTTGATCTTCTTGAATAACAGTTGATGACAAAAAACTTAACTCGCTTTCCTACGTTGTCATAGCAATCAGTTGTTACATGAGAGTGGCAGGTAAGTATGCTTAGTTGATATCTGACTTAAATTTGAGAACTGATTTCAAGAATTTACAAAAATTAAAAAGAAATCTTGCTCTTTTTGTGCATTTATAATCCTAATTGCTGCAGATGGGAATTTATTGCCATGAAGATTTCTAAAATAAAACATTGTAAAATGTGTTGAGATACATAGTGGGAGAAATTCATTGTTTGGAAAAGTTCTATAAAACATGTTTGAATAAGAATAAATATCTTGCATTTTACAAACACTTATGCACACAGCTTTATAGTGGCATGAAGCATCTCAAATCCAAATGAGAACACAAATTACTGTGTTTACTTGTAATGACAACCTCAGTCAAGATCAGTATTGATTAACTTAGTTCTGCAGAAACAAATTCAGACATCTTACTAAACTAAAATTATCTAAAAAATGTTTAATTCTTACTTATGTTTTTATATTTTTCAAAGATATACCAAATAATCTGGCATATAACGTGCACTTTTAATGCAAAGAAATGCGTCTAAATCTAGAGGTTCATGCTTTATGCTGGGTACAAAAATGATAGCTTTAAAAAAAATAAAAGGAGATAAGCATGAGAGAAAAATTAGACTTCTACATTTATCAAAATACTGTTTATTTAAATGAAATGACATACCTTATGAATTTAAAGGGTTGTAATATTAGAAGTATATATATACTTATGTTTTCAAAAGTACCTGGAATAATACCCCAAATAAATTTCAAAACATAAGAGCATTTCACTCGCTCATTTCGAGTTTCTTTGTAAAAAAAAAAGTGGGTGAATGCACCCAAAAATTAAAAAAAGCTGCTTGAAAGTATAGGTGTGTGTTATATTTGCCAGATTTTCAGTGTACCCTTTTTATTTTACATTAGAAGAGGCAAATATTTAACCATGATCTCATCTGGCTTGGAAGTATAGTCAAAGCAGTAGCACTCATGGTGGTGGTTGCTTTCATTAACAAACAAACAAAAAAAACAGCTGGAAGTATTACCAAAATTTGGCCTAACTACTGAAAGAGTTGGCCATTCATGCTTTAAAAAGTAATTTCTAATATCCAAATTATAAAATCTTGAGTAACTGAGATTAGTGATGATAATTCACATTTTATAAATTTATGTATATTAACCCTTTTACACAATTACTTACTGATTTTCATTTGGAAGTTGGAAAAAATAAAGCTGTATAAGCTCTTTTTCCTACAAAATTTCGATGGGAAAATGTTACTGGCAATAATCAATAAATATTTTAAATTACAGTACTGTGTAAATAATTATTGAACATTTTTTGCCCATTCCTGTTGAAAAGTGTTACATGTTTCTAGAAATTGGCCAACTATAGTTTTTTATTCAAAAAACCTAATAATGCTGATTATTTTAAGGAATTTAGTTTCTATTGTGAAGCATAAATTATAAAATATTGCTTATGAGTGAATCTTATAAGTTAAAATTAAAGCACAACGTATATTTGAAACTATTAAAACAAACAATTAGCCTAGTTTTTAAAACTTAAAATTTAATTCTTATGATTATATATATATACAAATAATTGAAATTCTGAATCATTTCTGGATTTTCAGATATATACAGCTTTTACAAGATGATTTTTTTTCAAGTGCAATTAATAATGTAGATTAGTGGTGTGGTTTGTCTTCCTTATGATGGTCTTAAATATATATGTATAAAAAATTGACTTGGACTATTATTAAAAATATCCAGTTGTAAGCCTCATTTCAATAACTGATTCTCTGAATTCATCAAAAATATATGGAGTCTTAACTGGCTAAATTCCACTACAAGAATACAGGCATTTAAAAATAAAGTGTTTTTAATATAAAATTTAATGTAACATTCAAAAATATTTGGATTATTTTTGCTAATGGTAAGACAAATGTTTTGACACTTTTTGTTTTATTTTAGTTTTACAAGCAAGTTGAAGAAGAAAGAGGTGTTCCATATTTAGTTGCTCATTTTCATGAGTGGCTTGCTGGCATTGGGCTCATTTTATGTAGAACACGTCACTTAGATATTGCAACTGTATTCACTACCCATGCTACTTTGCTTGGACGATATCTATGTGCTGCAAATTTAGACTTTTATAATAATTTAGATAAGGTATTATATTTGTATAGTTTTCTCTATTAAATCTATTATTTTTCTGAAGAATAATGGTTCTCATACATACATATATACTTTGTACTTTCTTCCTCCTCCTCCCCCCTCCCTATTAAAATTCAGTGCATATATTAATAATTTTAAGAACTTTTAATTAATTTTTTGTTTGTAATAGAGTTAAAAATGAAAGCTAAATTTTAATTTAATTTGTTGAATTGAAAAAATATTTCTTTCATTGCTTATTTTGTTCTTTCTCTTATCTATAGTTATTTAGTTTAATGATGATGTTTTATTTTAATTGTAGTTCAATTTAGACAAAGAAGCAGGTGATAGAGGAATATATCATAGGTACTGCATGGAAAGAGCTGCAGCTCACAGTGCTCATGTTTTTACTACAGTTTCTGAAATAACTTCTTTAGAATCCGAACATTTGCTAAAGCGCAAACCAGGTTTGTTGTTGGTTTTTAAAGCACCTTAAATAGTGTTTTCATTGTTTAGTTTATACCTATTATACTGTTGACTGATTTTGCTAGTTAAAAAAAAAAATGTCTTTAATGCTTCTATCGCTTCCCCATTTGTGCAGAAAGTTCCTGTGCTTAGACCTTCTGTATCAACTCGCTGAAAAATATCTTGGTAAAGATTAAGAATTAAGTAACATATAATTTAAAAATAAACATATGAACTTGAAATAAATAAAAAATATAATAACAACCACACTATTCAAGTGGCCAGAATGTCATAATTGCATTCAAAATCATGACAAATGTACCTTCTTCATGTAGACTTTGCCATTTAAGTTTGCACAAGTATAAATCTAAATGCCATCATGCAAATCTGCATTATTTCTTGTTTTACCATTTTGCTTAACTAAATCTTTTGGATACTTATGTATTAGTTTGAAATACTCCACTGCCTTCTTTCCTCTGTAGAAAAATATTACAAATTATAAAAAATGTTGTTATTTTCAAGCATGTATAATCAAGAATATTGTGTTTTAACATGCATGAGAATGGTTCAGCTTATAAAAAAAAAGACAATCTTCTGTTGTTTGTCACCTGTCTGACAGAGTCAGATCAAGCATCACGAAATTCATCGCGGTAAAATGCTAGTTGTACACCTGTCAGCTTTAGCTTTGAGCATCATTCAAATGACAGTATGTTTTGACTTGATTTCACCCCAATTTTGTGGGAGAACACCCTGGAGGTGGCCAGGAGCCTCCTACCACTCTTCCATCAACCTCACAAGAGGACATGTGGCAGGACGGCTACTTAGAGAGTACTCACATGCTGCATTTGTAAACATCCATGTCTTGGAAATTTGAACCCAGGCTCTACGGCACAGTAGTCAGCATCTCTAACCACTGTACAGGATGGGTGACTAGAAATTAATTTTTAGCATGTACAAGTAAGATTGTTGCATTCAAACACAGGCAAGGGAACAGATTTTCTCTATTAATGCATATCACTGCATTTGGCTATGTTTTTTGATTTGACGAAATTTTTCCATGATATAATATATAAATATTGTTCTTTATATTTAGTATAATAATTTCCTCCTGATATTTTTTTTATGATTCATTTTTTTTTTTTTTTTAAAAAAAAAATGTTAATTTTTTTTTTTTTTAAATGCTTTTACAATTTTAAAAATATGGTCCTTCTGTATTATATATTTTCTAAACTGTGCAGTAATTTTTTTGTAATTAAAAACTGTTTATATAAATTCTCTGATCACAAATTTTATTATTTAGAGTAAAATTTATCTAATTACTTGTAAATATCTAAAACAGTGGTATTATAAAATGTCACTATTTAAACTGAATTTTACTTTTTTACGGGTTTTATAAATTTATCAATGTTTGTTTTTAATATCTAATAATCATCATAATGACTGTCCCATTTCTGTATTTTTAAAAGCTAAATAAATTTAATGCTTTTTGATCACCATTAACTGAACATGTGTTGTGCAATTTTATTGCTTTCCTGGTTTTTATAAGAATTTATATTCATATAGTTTTGTTTATTAAGAAGTAAAAGTTTTTATAAAATGTGTCTTATTGGCCATTCAACATTCTGTATGCTGAAAGAAACATCCAATAAGTTCAAGATATGCATCATGATGTTTAGCATTATGTGAGAGAGTAGAGTAGAGTAAGAGGCTGTATTTATCTACAACCTGTATTTGACCCAGCCCTTCTCCTGATCTGTTGCCCATAGAACACACATGGTGAATTTTTGATAATAGGCTATTCCAGTATTCATATCCATTGTTAGATGAACTTTGGTCACACATATAAAAGTAACAAGGATTAACATAGTTCCAAAACACATCTAAAACATCTTTCAATGTCCAGGTAGGTCACAGTCATTCTTATAGTTACACAAAAGACTGATTTGTGTATATTCTACTATTGTGTATATACACACATTAGAGACTTTACTGCAATTATTTCACTCTTGTGTGCTGTGTTATTTTCTCACGAATTTGGTTCTGATTTCTATAGCTCTTAATGGTGTTGAATGGTCAGCAGTGTATTTGAAGGTAAAAGTTTGAACATGTGTCTGCAGCAATTTTAATATTCTAATTATATTAATCCCCCCTTCCCCCATTCTAATAGTGAAAGTATTTGTCTTTTCTGTTTGATTTTTTAAAAAGTTTGTGTTTTGGAATTTTAAAAGTTATTAAAATTTGTTTTATAATTAGTTAATAGTACAATTTTATCTTCTAGATGTAATCACACCTAATGGCTTAAATGTAAAAAAATTTAGTGCTATTCATGAATTTCAAAACCTACATGCTCTGGCAAAGGAGAAAATCCATGATTTTGTTCGAGGTCATTTTTATGGGTAAGTAATATATGTACTTTAGTTACTATAAAAGTTCATTTTTAATCATTTTATATTACGTATTGTATGCTTCTCACATCTATGTAAAGCAATCTATTTGTAATTATTTCAAACTAATTGAAACTTAAGTTTTCGTTCATTTTGAACTTGCTTATTTTTGTATTAATAAAGGCTTTCAGTTTTTTTTAATTTTATATTTTTAGTCATTAGAGTATCCATTATCAGCCATATCAAATAAAACTCTCAAGTAAGATAAAAAGGTTCTTCAGTTTCTAAAATATCTGGCCTATTTTTATACTACATCATTAAATAATGTTGTCTGATAAAGATTATTACTGTTTGATATAAATAATTTTTATATCAGTTTTTTATCATATGTGATAAAATACAGTTTTTTAAGTTTAAGTCAATACAAGAAAATACTCCTTTGTGAAATACTGTTTAAATATGTATTTGTGTTGTGAAATAATAAGAAAAAGTCATTGAAATTTTGATTTATAGACATAAAATTATCACAATTGCTGGAAGAATTGAAATTTCTTTTGACTGCTTGAGAAAAATATGTTGTAGTTCATTAATGTTTTTGAGCTAAACATTTAAAGTAATTTATATCAAATTTTATTCTTTCAAAAGAAACTTTCTGAAAAAATGATTATTCATACAGCCAATAATTTTCACTGTAAGAAAATGAAATATCTATATTGTAAACTTTTATAAGTAATTATTCTTGATTTCATTTCATTGTCTTTTAGATAATGATTTCCAAAAGCAATATGTGAACAATTGAGTTATTGCCTTATTGCAAACTATTCGTGACTAATATTAATCTTACTTCAGGATAAAATGACTTGACAGAAAATTGAGTTATTTATAAAAGAAATAAGTTTTTAATATTTGTCTGTTCAAAAAATATATTGTATACCTAGTCATCTATTTAGTATATAATATATTGTGTAATAAATACTGTGTTATAAAAATATTTTAATCAGATTTTTAGGCTGTGGATCAAATTGATTACAAGAATTGCATTATGATTATATTTTATAAAAATAAATTGTATTTTGAAACTTCTTTCTTTCTAGGCATTATGATTTTGAACTTGACAAAACGTTATACCTTTTTATTGCGGGTCGTTATGAATTTTCCAATAAAGGTGCAGATTTATTCATTGAAGCATTAGCTCGTTTAAACCATTTTCTTAAGGTAAGTTGAATCTCTTTTTTTTTTCTTTTCATTTAACAATGATTCTCTTTCTGATTTGCATTACATTGTTAAGTTAGATACCTTTTTATTCAGAATTTATTGGGAAAAAATTTTAAAATGTTTGACTGTAACTTAATTTCTTTTTAAAGGAATTGTGTTTTAATATTTATTACTTTATAGACTGCTCGTAGTGAAATGACTGTCATGGCATTTTTAATCTTTCCTGCTCGTACGAACAATTTTAATGTTGAATCTTTGAGAGGTCAAGCTATTGCCAAACAACTTAGAGATACTGTTCATGATGTACAATCAAAAATTGGAAAGCGGATGTTTGAGATCTGCCTTGGGTATGTATTTTTTATGTTTATTTATCAATATCTAGAAAGAAGCACTTTATTAGTTTCTTCTGCTATTTTTAATCTAATTGATTTTTCCATCAAAACAGTTTTGAAAGTAGTAAAAGGAATTGAAGCAAGATCAATAATTTTAAGACAAACGAAGTTTTTAAATTTTATTTTATAATTCTCTTAAAAAAAAGTTTAGTTAAGAAAATCATTTTAGAAGTTTATTAATTCATTGTTAAGCAAGTTTATTAATATGAAAAAATACATGTTATCACGTATTGAATTGTTTATGTATATTGCATATTCAGGAATTGGTGGATTGATAATATTTATTATATGTTTCCTTTTATCTTTTACAGTAAATAGCGTACCATATATTTGTTATAACAAAATATAGGTTGGATCTTATTTTGATGCACCCCCTTCGTGACAGGAATTATTTGGTGCCAAAAGGGATAGCAAGTTTGTCAAAATATCAACCATAATTTTTAGTAATTCTATTGTTCAATTGAAATTGAATAATTTTTTCTAACATTCATTTCATTCTTGTTTATGTTAAACTAGAATTTTCATCAAAAAAGAAATTTTGCATAAAGATGATTTAATTCTCTTTTTAACTCTAAACTGGAATTCATTAATAGGAGATAATCAATGTTAGCTGTGTAACTTTCACAACTGTAGAATGTTGGATGAAAATTTCAATTTGTTTCTTCAGAAGCTAAATTGAAGTTGTTATCAGAAAAGGGATAATATGCATGATGTTCTTAAGATTAGTTATTTTTTAATTTCATTTTAAATCCTTATACTTTTTTGAGACACATTAAACTGTTACTTCATATTTGATGCCATCTTGTTCCATATTATCATGACTTCACATTTGAAAGTGGTATGATTTTAAAACTGTCTCTGAAGGGTGCATCAAAATATTATTTTACTCAAACAGTGTGTATGTTGTATGTGTAATAGTATTAGTATAAATGAGGGTGTTGTTTTTTTTTTAAAGATTATGTTAAATTGAAATATGTTTAAGGAGGGACCCCTGAATTAGCCTTAGTATAATCTTCTATTCTCCATACCTATGTCTTCTCTTTCTATGTAAACTCTTTGGAGCTGCAATATATTGCAGTGTCTACTTAAGACATTTGAAGTTTATTAATTTTTTACCTGTATTTTTTCCATGTTTGATTATTTTTATTTATCAAGTATTTGTTTCAGAAAGAAAAAAAACCATTTTTTTTTTATTTATGTAAATTAAGATCTCTATAAAGGTTTCTTTTTTATGAAGTGTTAAATTCCTGTTATATTAAGAATTTAGGAGTATTTATCATTAGTTACATGCTACAGCTAATTGGCTGAATCATAATTAACAACACACTTTATATTGGTAGGGATGATTACTTTGATAATTGCTTTCATTATTTTTTATATTAAAAATGCATATGTAAACTTTTTGTGTTATAACTAATTTTTGTATGTTATTAGTTATATTAATTGCATAGAATAGTTTTGAACTGTTTAAAGGAAATATTGTAATACTTTTGTTAAAATTCCTTAATATGTCATAAGGTTTTTCGTACTAGTTAATGTTAATTAACTTTTTGACTTTTAAAAATTATACATATTTAGAACTTAAAAGTGACAATTTTATTGCTTTAATAAGCTTTGAGTTAGTGAAAATTTCATTTATATTTTAATATTTTTAATTTGAAGTGGAAGGCTACCAACCAGCGAAGAGCTTTTGACTGCTGAAGATGTGGTTAAACTTAAGCGGTGCATATATGCTTCCCAGGTAAAACTTTAAATATTTCTTTCATTGTCAAGTTAAGGAGTTTGTTTTTCATATTCTTTTTTAAGTTTTAATAGTTGAAATTTTAAATTGCTATAATATATTAAAAAGTACTTTGAATAATTAAGTTAATATAATTTTAAAGTATTAGAAAATTATAATTTTGGTTACTTTTTTTGTAGAGAACAAGTCTTCCTCCAATATGTTCTCACAATATGATTGATGATGCTAATGATCCAGTTCTTAGTCATATTCGTAGGTGTTGCTTATTCAATAATAGAGAGGATCGTGTTAAGGTACTATATCACATTTTTTTTTTTTAATGGTATGATCTGAAATTTATCAATTTATATTTTAGTTTATTAAATTTTTATTTCTGAAACAGTAAATAGAAACTCGAATATTCTTATTGCATATCATATTTAATTCCTTTCTCTTTTTTTTATGTTTAATGTTCTATTTTTGCCTAGTTGCTACACAAATCAAATTTCAATCATTGTTTCTTATCAGAAGTTCTGACATATCTCGGATGAGCTTCAGAAGGTTTTTGACTACCGAAGAATCTATAATAATAACAAAGGGATCGGATGTTAAGTCCCCCTTAGAAAGTCAATGCATCCCAGAATGTGATCCAGTGAAGCTGGATAATCACAGCATTTTTTACGAGTGCAGTGGATTTTTCTGCCATTATCATGGGAAAGACATTTCAGGTGCCTACTTGTTAGTCTAGCCTGAGCAGTCTGGAAGCCACGATCTCATTTGATTTCCAGCAGACAGCCAGGGGATGTTCCTGTGTAGCATTGATGCAATGGTAGAATACGCCATATTAAATTGAGTTTAGGTCTTTTATTTGAGTATAGTTCTTGATAAGTAAGTGAAGTGCCAGTAGCCATTACAATAATCTGAAGCAGTATTGTTAAAATTGAATGAATGGAAGCAAGTTTTTATTCAGCCTGTTTATTATTATGATGAGCATGTTGATTATAGATACAGTTTGGTATCCTGTTTATTGTTAGTAGTTTAATATTTTACTATTTATTGTGTATTTTCAATATAAAATTAATGATTTTCTGCTATTAATAATTGTAATTTATTAAAGGTATATCATTAATTGATTTTTTCAATATAATCTTGATTAAAAGAGTTAATCAATTTCAGACTTAACTCTATTTTTAGTGTAAAAGATCTTCTAGAAAAGTCATAATATATTGAACTTCTTTTCCAAGCATATTATTCATATAAATGCAAATCTTGTTTTATCTGTAAAATTACAGATTTTTTAATTTTTGAGATTAATTCATTAGAATTTTACTTAGGTGCTTTTCCATCCTGAATTTTTATCCTCTACAAATCCATTGTTTAGTATGGATTACGAAGAATTTGTGAGAGGTTGTCACATAGGAGTATTTCCTTCTTACTATGAACCTTGGGGTTATACACCTGGTAAAAATTTGTTTCTTTATTTTAATATGAAAAAGACTATTTTTAAAAATCATATTGGGGTATGGTTATATAAACTTAATATGCCTAACTTGCTATGAAATTTGTTTCAGCTGAGTGTACTGTGATGGGTATTCCAAGTATCACAACCAATTTGTCAGGTTTTGGGTGTTTTATAGCTGAGCATGTTGCTGATCCTATGTCCTATGGAACATACATTGTTGATCGAAGATTTAAAAGTCCAGAAGAATCTGTTCAACAGTTAGCACAGGTATAAATTAAAATTTATTAAATTTTAAAATACCTTCAAATCTACATTAAATGTACTTTATGTATTCCTGACAAATTATTAGTGATATTTTCTCTATGTACTAGTTTGAGATTCTAATAAATTATATCAATACTGAATATCCTTTTTAAAATAAGTAAACAAAGTTAGAAATCCTTATAATATACATATTACAGTAGAGCGTTGTTTATCCAAATTGATTGGGACCGGACACTATACGAATATTGAAAATCATCACATGCGGGAAACATGCTTGAAAAAAAAACAAAATAGATGCAAAATGTCGCAATTTTACCTTTATTGTGGAAAATAATCACTTATTTTTCACTGTACCATTGTACACCTTCGTTTTTTCGCTGCAAGGTTTCTGATTCTCTTGAGCAGCAGTAGTTGAGTAGGACAGCACTCTGATTGTTGTTTGTACCACTCCATAGCTGTCTCTAGTGCAGAAAACGTGTCAGCATTTGATGAACCCTTGCTACTTTTGTTGTTGTTGACTTTCCAACATTATAAAACTGTGCTAGAGATGCTCTACATTCTCTTTTTGCGAGGCGGTTCAATATTTCAAGTTTTGTCTATGTTCAAGACGTTGTGCTTCCATTTTGAATTTGAAGCCATAGCAGTTCACAACTCAACAAAAGAGCATGTATACACCCCCTCACTTGGAAACAAACTGACCTAATATTTTGTGCAAATGCTTACCAAATCACACAACTTAAATTCGCAAAATATCCCTGACCTTGGGTTTTCCTGTCACTTTTGGCCTCGTGCGAAGCAACTGCTGAGCATTGCACTGTTTGAAAACGTATTCATATACAGTACATGTAGTTGACAAAAATAACTAGTCTTGATATTTGACACTCCGGATAGTAAACGTTCGGATAAATGACGTTCTACTGTATTAAGGAATATTTTCTAGATTCCGTAAATATATGTGAGTATTGCTTGTTTATCTTCGCACAATGAACAGATCATTAAATATTGATATGAACTCCTAATAAATTGTCATCAATTGCAACCAGTTCCTGTTCTCCATGCAATTTTTAGTAGAAATTCAATAACAGAATTTTTTATGCATATCTTGTTCATTATCACCAAAAATTCCCACTTCTATTAACTAAATGGTATTTACTATACTGTTTGAATTAATTGGGACAAATGGTGAAAAATAATTTTTTTAAAACCCTAGCTTTTAATCATTACATACCTTCTGTAGACAAAAAAAATCCCTATATTAGTATGAAGTATGTCATCTTGTAACAGAAATGACCTCTTCAACTCTATTAGTGCAGCGCACATGTTCCAACTTCATCATCGTGTAACCGCATTTATATAGCACTTTGTATTATTTGCTCTGTTGTCGTACAACTCATCTTAGCTAAGCAATTCTTGAGAATGTCATAAATTCTCAATAGGATTTAGGTCTGCTAAATTACTAGACCAATTAAGGACTTTTATTTTATTTTCCACTTCAAAAAGTCTGGACCAATATCAAAGAAGCCAAATCATGTTGGAATGTTCCTATGGATGAAACAATTCTACTGCATAATATTTCCATGTTTTTAACATAATTCATCATGTCTTTAACAGGAACTAAGCTTCCAGTGCCATTTGTTGTGAAAAAACACCAAAACATCTGTTTAGAAGGATCTTTTGCAGTCTGTTGGATATGATCTGGCAGTAGAGTTACAACTTCACTTCGTCTAACTACACTTGATTTGTATCTCTACATAAATAAATGCATTTCATCGCTGAAAATCACCTTCTTCTAGTCATTAACAGTCAAGGATAGGTATTTTGAGCTCATGCTCTACATTTTTTCATGGTTTTCTGAGTTAGAAATTGCTTTTTTCTCTCCCTTACTGCTAACTTCCAGAACCCTTTTCTGTACAGTTGAGGTACTCACTTCAACACCATAATCCAATAAATCCTTTCAAAGGTCTGTGCTTGTCTTACTTTGATTTATTTTGCTATTTATTAGAATTTTATCAGGTCTTGGAGTAATTTTCCATCTTAGCCCACATTTTTCTTTTCTCTTTGGAGACGATCAGGAATCTTGAAATGTTCTTAATATTCTTGAAACACTTTTTACCCATACCAAGTACCCCATAGCTATATCTCGCAGACATAGAAGTGTGTTCATTAGGAGTGATTATTTTAAAATGCTTTCTCTGAGTAATATCCATCTCCGAACAAGCAAAAGTAATGTTACGTGGAATGCAAAATTATATAACCACCAGCTACCACACTGAAAGGTTCACAACTGACCCACTTATGTACTAAAACCGACCAAACGAGTAAATTATAGTCAAAGTCAATCCACCACGTTACTTCTGAGCAGATATAACTGGTTTGTGGTGGTTCGGGCATAACTGGTAATCGCATATCAACTCGAACAAGAAAAAAAAGTGTCTCAATTAATTCGAACAGTATAGTATATATGATGCTTTTACAAAAATTTTGAATTCATTTATAAAATTATACATACTTACATTTGTTGGCACTATAAATTCAAATAAAAGTATTTTTGTTGTTTTAATGCATATTTCAGCCATTTGCTTGTCCAGAAATCCAGAGCTTGTAAACTAGCCAACCATCTACCAATCTGTCAAGGTTCAAAGTCTTCTTGCTAGCATGGTATGGTAGTTTGAAGAGTGGGGTTCCAGTTCAGGTGTTGTCATTGTCTTGTTTACCATGGTTTAAATTATGAGATTCATCGCCAACAGTCGTAGTGTAGCTTCAAAGTACAACATTACTCATGCAAAACTAATTTTAACTGATATTAGGTCCATTAAATAAATTCAATTCTTGAACTGCTATCCTACAATATTGCCAACCATGAGCTGAATTCCCTAACTACTTAACTGTGCACCACAGTCCCCTGGGGAGCTGTTCCTTCTTTGCAGGAATAGCACTGAATTTTGTAAAAGTTTCTTTTACTTATACTTAGTCATACTTCAACTACTGATTGATAAGGGTGCAATGGTAAAAAATTAATTCAGGAAGGATGGCAGGAGGTGGAAAGTTTGGGGACCACTAACTTTACTAGTGCACAACTTTTTTTAAAAAAATTAGTATTATCCTATTTCGGCACTAAATAGTCTCATTATTGGTTTGTTAGTTGTTGGCTGATAAAAAGAACTCATTCTTAGTTTGTCATTTTTTCCAAGTTTTTCTTAAGAATAAATTTATTTGCAAAAATTTGTTAATTTCTGTTTAAATTGTTCTTGCAACTCCCATCCCTCCTTTGAAAAGTAATTAGTTTTGACATATCTACTGGTATAAAACAAGACTAAAAATTTTAATTTAAAGTATGATACATAGTTATGAAATATAAAATTTTTTCTATTAAGCAAATTATTTTTTCAATATTACTTGTTTTATGTTTGTGACAATTGGTTTCCTGCAGAGTAATGGTAAATTTCTTATCTTAACTCAGTGGCACAACATCCCATGAGGGACAAGGCCTACTGTGCCCAACTCAGTATACACAACCTTGGGCCCTGAGGTGCATGAGCAGATGTTCCGGTCAGGTGGTCAGTGTGACGCAAAAACCCCCAGTGTTAAGTTTCCAAGCAAGCTTGGTACTCATTTTATTGACCCACTGAAGATATGAAAGGCTGAGTCAACCTTGTCCGGCCCGGGGTTTGAACCTCGGACCTGTGGCGTGGAAGCTAGATACACTAACCACTCAGCCACTGAGCTTCAAATTTCTTATTAATCAGTTTAAATTTTAGTTGTTTTTTTTTATCTAGGTATTGAGTTTATTTGTAATTTAAAGTTTTTCTTTCTTTAAAGTATTTGTTTGATTTTACCTGTCTTTCAAGACGGCAAAGAATTATTCAGCGTAACAGGACAGAAAGGTTAAGTGATCTTTTAGATTGGAAGAATTTGGGTGTTGTAAGTATTTTATTCCATGTGTTTATTTATTTATTTTTTTTCCAAAATCAAAAAATTAGCAGTAAATGTTAGTAGAGTTATTAAAGGCACTTCAAGAAGTATATAATATCAAGATATTGTCTTTTGAATTTTTTTAAAATTTAATTTCTTACAGTATTAGTGAATTTAAAAAAAAATGAATTTCAAAAATATTTAAGAAACTATGTAGTGTATTCATTTGATAAATTTAATTTTACTAAATAAGTATCTTGTAAATCATAACATTCATAATCTCAATCATTGACCCTTTTTCAATATATCATAATTTAAATCGTAATTGCTCCAAAACTGATTCTAAATCCATGAAATAGTCTTCAGCCTGCTATGCATATAAAACTGTAGTATATCCATCTTTAATATATAGTTAATTTTATCTCTCTACTACAATGTTTTTAAAGTAGATTTATTAAAAATAACCCACAGTTAGTAAGTTGGTATTGCATAGAATAAAAGATGTATTTGATTATAGATTTAATCTCAATTGTTCTAAAAATAAATACATAAATTTATAAAGAAATGCTTGAATGATTTCATATTTTCTTAAGTTCTATATATTAAAAAAACTTTTGAGAAATCTTTTTATCTTTCAACTAAAATTAAACTGTCTTTACTATTAGCAATTTTTCTTTTTATGGGCCTTTAGGTATGTACATGTTAAGGAAATAATAATACTTAATTCAGCCACTTCAATTTAATTACCATTTAAAAATGGAATACATTTAAAAGTATTTACAAATTACACATCTAAAAATATTTACAAAAGTTTAAGTTTAAAAATTGATTTCATTACTGCATGCTCATGCTAACAGTCTGGATAGCGGAGATGTTTACAGTTGCACCTCTCTCGATGAAAATTAATGACGAACTGCCGGCTCCTCTATTTAAACACTTTACTTTACTTCACGTGCCTCAGTCTCTCTTCACTTCTTCCTTCGGTGTTCTGTTGGTTCATCTCCCCTACCAATGTCATCTAGCGACGGCAGCACTCCACAACTGCCACAGGCCTATTATTTTAATATATAATCAGAACTGCATTTTAACATTTGTGCTTAAGTATCCATGGAATCATACGCTTGTATAGATTATGAAATGACTTAAACCTTTTTATATGAATTTGTAGATCATTCAAAATTTTCACTTCAAAAGATGCACTGACAATGACTTTATTCCATGAACAATTACTTTAAAAAAAATACTTGGTTAAAGTACTTTAATTATTAATCCTGGGGATTTTAATTCTTGTTTCATTATAACTGCATTAAATATTATTTTTATGCTCACTAAGATTTTGTCATTTTAATAAAAATTATTGAATTGGACCATTCATATATGTAACACTCAACATAATATCTCTGTTATACCTAACCTTAACTAACCTTGCTTGATTAAGAAATGAACAGTTGTTTAATACTAAGAATATTATATTTTCAAACTATAAAAATATTTTATTACAAAAGGGCCTTTTAGGTACTTTGGATGAGGAACTCATTAAAAAGTACGCAGCTATAAAAGGATATGAAAATATTTAACTTCCTTCTTTTTTTCAGTATTACAGGCAAGCCCGGCAGATGGCACTTCACAAAACTCATCCTGAAGTTCTAGAAGATGATGCAGTGGTATGTAGAAATTCAATAAATGTTTTTTAAAAATCTGTAGCTAATAATTATTCATGGAAGTCAATTTTTTTTCTCTGAATTCATATTTAATTACTATTTTCAAAATTATACAATACTGTATATTTTTATTAAGTTGATTTGAATTTTGTTATTTTTTCATGAGTTTGTTTTCTTTTTAAGCGTAACAAGTTGCAAATGAAGTATCCAAGACCAATGTCTGAACCGCCATCACCATTAAGTTCTCGTGCCTCAACTCCTGCTCCATCAGAGCATGGAAGTGATGATGAAGATGAACTGACTGATGAGGAACATGAAAATGAGCCTGTATGAACATAAGAAAATATTTAGGGATATTCACATTAAAAAAAATAATAATAAAAATATTACATAAAAAGAAATTTTCGGATACATAAATTTGAATTTGTTTAATGTAAATCTACCTTTATAAGCAATTAATTTTTGCTTGGTTCTGGTTTTTGAATTTTTTTATTATAATAAATTTTTATAAATTGTTTTTAAATTTCTTTAGAGCTATTACAAGTGGTGCTATGTATGTGTTCCTTAAATTGATTTTTAAAATCATTTTATTTTTAACGTACACAAATATCAGACAGCTATTTAATTCAATTGTTGAAGTGTCTATATAGCATTAAATTATTTCAAGTGCAATTCTTTAAAGTTATAGAAATTTGATTTATTTGACTCTGAAATTGACTTCTAATGTCAGTTTTTATTTGTTTAAAAGATAACAAGATGTATTATAGAAAAATATAATGTATTGTTTTGCTTATTTTACTTTGATAGTTATGTTTTTAAGCTTCTAATCAGAATATGAATGAAAAGTTCCTTTTTTTATTGTAAAAGGATTTGTATACATATGCAAATTCCTAAATGAAAATACACTGCCATTGGATGTTTCAAAAGATTATATATTTTATCATTTTTGTCCCATGTTGTTGTTGCCAAATGTTTCCCCTTCTCTTTTTTAAATAAAAATTATTTATAAAACATGAAGTATATTGCTCATTCCAGATAGTTTTAATTTAATATGCTGGCTTGTGTGTTCAAAAGGGATTATTTACTATTCCTAGTAATAGTATACGAAAATGCATTGCTGCTTGTAGTACTTATTTTTCTATATTCTATTTCATTCATTTTAATTTATATTTAACTAGCATGATTGTGTGTCATTAAATAAAACATAGTAGTTCAGAGTCAAACATAAGATTGTTTTCTTGTAAATTTGAATGATATATAATTCCATACCCAGAAGTCTTCAGAATTGTACAATGTTAAAATATCCTGTTAAAAGTCCTGTTTTCTAAAGTAATTGTTTGATTTTATGTTTGGATATCATAGGTTGTGGGATTTTGATTGAACATAGAATGTATTTGAAAAAATACTGTATTATTTGATTCATTTTTAAATGAATGTATGAAGTAATTAAAATAATTTTGTGTTCAATCTTATCCTTCAAACCATTTTTTTACTCTTGATAGGAAATTAAAGATAATAATATTTTAAGGAGTATTGTGTATTAGGAACTCTCTGGAATTATTTTTGTTCTATATTGTTTTTTGTTGTCTCAATTGAGAAATGGATGTTTTTTGGTGAAATATTATGTGGATAAGGAGAAAAGTGTTGTTTGGAAGTGCCATTAATTATTCCTTTTCCCTTTGATTGTTGAATTTCTGTAGAAAAATCAGAAAAACTGTGTCTTACATAAAATGTTAGATGTTTTACTTTTTTCTTTGTCCATTATGTTTATTTGTCTTATTTGTGATACTTTAAGACTGTCAATTTTTTTTTTAGTTTAACCCCTTTGTTATAGAAAATCGTAGATTTGAAATTTTATTTTTATTCTTTTATTTTTGTGCCATATTTGTTTGGAAAAATTGCCTATTTTTAATAAAACCTATATGCTCTGTGAGTGATTGAAATAAAGATATATTAATTTTGTTGATTGTGTTTTGCAAAATTTTTTCTTATATATATACTATTTAGACTGATTTGGTGCTTTTACTATATTTTAAAATTTCTTTAAAAATGGAAAATTTTCTTGCTTTTTACAATTTTTTATGAATTATTCAGATATTTGTCTTGAAATTTATAATTATTCCTTGCACTACTCTTTTGATTAATATAGTTTTAGCTTTTTAAGTGAACCGTGTATTTTATTTAAAAAATGAATAATTTTGAATTAAATTTAAACATAATTACTTTTATTGAAATCCAAAAAAATTACATTATAAAAATGAATTAATGCAAGCACTTTTGACTATACACTTGGTCTCGTGATTTTTATTTTATAGATATCTTAACAAAACCTTGGGAACTTATAGTGAAATAAATATTTTTATTAATTTGAATTTACATACAATATCTATAAATATATATATATTTGATTTAAAAAAAAGCAATCTGAAAATAACTTGACTAGTGTATAGTTATAAGGATGTTTGTTTTTCATAATTTTTCAGTTATTAGTTTGTGGCCTCCTTTCATTGTAAGACAATGATTCATTCTATCTGGCTAAAATAAATTTCTCTTGTAAATTTTTTCAAATATTTAAAATTAATCCTTCCATGTTGCAGAGATATCCTCAAATTCTTCAAATGAATCATAATGCTTTCCATTTGAATATACTTTTCCAAGATGAGTTCAAATATTATATTTAGGTTTGGATAGAATTAATTGGCTATGTCAAAACATTGTTTCTTCAAACCATTTTTGGCTGCTTTAGAAGTATGGCAGAAAATTCCATCTCTTGGGAAAATGAAATTTATTTTTTAAAATGAATAATATACAAGCAGTTGTACATCTAAGATTCGTAAGTACTGTTCATGTTAGGCACAAGTACTTAATCTATTTGGGTTGTTGAAACTGCTCACTAGAGCATAAAAGATTTACCTTTAAGTCCATACTCCACCTTTAACTTACTTTCTCTAAGATCATGACAGCATCAATTGAAAATCTGATCCATTCCACATTATTGGCAATACATTTTATCACAGTTTCGCTTCATGTCATCTTGATTTTTTTTTCTTTGTTTTGGCATCTTTTGTTAAATCAACGATGTAAAACATGCAACTGTATTAGCTTTGAAACACTTCCATAAAAGTTACAAAAGTTTTTAAAGCAAGACAGATAATTATATATAATCTTTGATCTTGGTAAAAATGTTGATTTTGCACCAGGTCTCTTCTGTATCAAACCATGAATTTCATATTTAATCACATCTTTTACAATTTTAGATCTTCATCTTTCTTAACTTTACAGAAAATTCCACTTTCATAAATACCGCACTTTTCTCTCTTCAGTTCTTGTAAGGCACTAATTCTTGAGACATTTTAAATTATTTCCCATTTAAGATCATTTTGGATTTAATTTATGAATCCTTATAATTATGAATATTTAATGATGGAGGTCAAAGACTATTTTGTTTTGTTTTTTTCGATTTTGCTTTAATATTTTAAAAGAAACATTTTAAATTCTTACAATAAATGCAGTATCTTTGACTCGGTTTTTCAAGAGCATCTATACAATTGAGAAGGCATGTGTATCTGTCTTTTAGTTTTTGAAAACATTTTATTTTTTTTGTGATTTTTGAATGCATACTTTCTTGTGTGTGTGTGTTATTTCTCAATGGAACTATGTATAAATTTTTTACTTAATTCAAAATCATTAGCATTGTTTTTAGGGGTTTTTTTCATATGTGTATAAGTATTCATAAATCATATGTTTTTTAAATTTGTTTCTAAAAATTTTATTATTTTAAGCTCTGATATTCCTATAGGACTTTATTTTTAATTTTTTAAAAGGTAGAAACTTTTTGTGCTTTGAAATTTTTAAAGAAGTTAGATTTATTTTTTTAAAAATAATGCAATATGATTGTTATTTTTTTTTTTTTTTTTTTTTAGTATAAAGAACATCTGAACTTTTCACCAACTAAAACATAAAGTAATTATTTTTTACATTAGGGGAAAGATTATATAATGTTATCAGTATATGTTCCTTTGCTTAAAACTAGATATTTAATGCTTTTAGAGGCTCCTAGTTATGATTAAAAACTTTTGGAAACCAGTGCATTGCAAATATGTATATAACTAATAATTTTATTACAAACATGCTGTTGAGAACCAACTTAATAAAGTTACATCGCAGGATAACAAAATTGATGAGGATGTAAATTGTAATAGTTGTAGAAGAGGAAGTATGTCAAATAAATAAGTTAAACTAAATTGTGTTTAGATTACAGTACACTTAATTTCTCTCAATCACACAAAAATCTCAGAAAAGGTAACACACATGAAATTTATATTAAGTTAAATAACTGCACATTTATTTATTATATAAAGGGGGGAAAAAATGGGTTTTTTTTAAATAGTTTTAAAATACATTATTACAACTAAGCAAAATAAGCTATTTCATTGTGGACTTGTACCTTCTGAGAAAAAAAGCTAACACATTAAATTTGTCAAGGCTTAATGTCTTCACATTGGCTTGGTTTGGGAGGTTGTAGACTATTTACTAAATGTAGACCTTAGTTTTATGAGTATAGCTACTTGGTATGAGTCTAGACAAAATGAATTGATTTACTTTATTTCCTTTTTTTTTTAAATGCCTTGAGATAAAATTATTAGCGAATAAAATTGCTAATAATTTAATGAAATCCAAATTAATTTGTACATGAAGGATAAAAGGATTTCATTAGTATTCAAAAACAAAGTGAAAGAAATTTTTTTAAATTTTGTTTGAACTTTTTGGGAAAATTAAATATTTTTTTTTCCCCAAGAAAATTTTAAGTTTTTTTGGGAAAATTAAAAGTATTTTGTAAGATTTTAAAAAATTTAAAAAAAGGGGAAGAAAAAAATTTTTGCCGGGGGGGCTTTTTTTCTTATAAGCACTGATTTTTATTTTTAAAATAACTTAATGGTTTTTTAATTTTAAAATTTTTTAATTTTTTTTTTTTTTTTTATGTTTTTTTTTTTCCCTTTTTTTTTAAAAAAAGGGGTTTTTTTTTTTTTTTTTTAACAAGCGTGAACACAATTGTCCTCATATAAATAAAAATAAGATTTAAAAAAATTTGGCGTTTAAAAAAAATGAATATTTTTTGTCCTTTCATTCAAGGCCTTGCATTACAAAAAATATCCACGTTTGGCTAATGTAGAAATTGTAAGTAGATTTCAACTTATTTTAAAGGTTCTGTTTCTGGTGGAGGTTTTGGAGCAGGAAGTCTTGCGTAGTTTGGAGAAACACCCCAAATATGAGCGGCATACTCAGCAATTGTTCTGTCACTTGAAAATTTTCCACTACACGCAATATTCATCAATGCCATTTTTAACCAATGTTCCTTTTGGTTGCTTTTTTTTAGGGTCTTGAATTCCATGTAACTTTCGTAGTCAGCGAATACAAAGAATCTATCATAATGTAGTAATATATTTACAAGTTGTTTGAAAGCATTCGGATCTTTCGGACAGAAATATCCATCTCTTATTTGATCAATAGCTTCTCTTAGTTCAGGGATATTATTGTAGTAATCCCAGGCATTGTAACCTCTATTTTTCAATTCTTCGACTTGGTCTACATCCATTCCAAAAATAAAAATATTTTCAGCGCCCATTTCCTCTCGCATCTCAATGTTCGCCCCGTCTAAGGTGCCTATGGTCAATGCGCCATTCATCATAAACTTCATGTTTCCTGTACCAGAAGCTTCAGTACCTGCTGTGGATATTTGTTGACTCAAATCTGCAGCAGGAATAATTAATTCTGCCAAAGTTACTCGATAATTTTCAAGATAAATTACTTTTAACTTGTTACCAATGTTTGGATCGTTGTTAACTGTGAAAGCAACAGAACAGATCAATTTAATTATAGTTTTGGCCGTTATATAACCTGGTGCAGCTTTTCCACCTATCATAACAGTCCGTGGTACAAATGGTGCATCGGGATGTTTCCTGATTCTGTTGTACATTGCAATGATATGTAAACAGTTAAGCACTTGTCTTTTGTATTCGTGAATTCTTTTTACTTGTATGTCGAACATTGACTTAGGATTTATACGAATGCTATAAAATTGCATTACATAATTTGTTAGTTTTATCTTGTTCAATTCTTTTACTTTATCCAGAGCGTCTAAAAAAGCTGGATCATTTATAAAGTGTTTTAATTGTTGGAGTTCTTCCAAATGTTTTGTCCAAGTAGTACCAATTTTTTCAGAAATAACGTCAGCTAGCCCAGGATTGCAAAGCAATAACCAACGCCGAGGAGTTATACCGTTTGTTTTATTTTGAAATTTCTGAGGGGTCATTTCAAAAAAGTCTTTGAAAATATCCTTTTTCAGAATTTCGGAGTGAATTGCTGCAACTCCATTTACAGCATGAGAGCCAACTATCGAAAGATGAGCCATATTTATTTTTTTCTCAGGGTGCTCCTCAATTAAAGACATTCTGCGAATTCTGTCTTGATCATCTGGCCACCTCTTTTTCACTTCTTTTAAAAACCGAGCGTTTATTTCATAAATTATCTCCAAGTGACGAGGCAGAAGGTTACCAATTAGGTTAACTGGCCATCGTTCTAAAGCTTCCGGTAATACTGTGTGATTTGTATACGCAAAAGTATGAATAGTTATATCCCAAGCTTCATCCCATGGTATTCGTTCTAAATCTATAAGAACTCGCATCAATTCCGGAATCGCTAGAGATGGGTGAGTATCATTCAGTTGTATTGCAACTTTCTCAGGAACTGATCAAAAGAATTCCGCACGGCTTCTCTAGTTCCAAACTTCGAACTTTTATAACGCCGGATAATATCTTGAAGTGTAGCTGCAACTAAGAAGTATTCCTGTTGAAGTCGTAATTGTTTTCCTCTGAAGTAATTATCATTCGGATAAAGTACTTTAGTAATATTTTCTGCTAAATTCTTATCCAGAACTGCTCGAATATAATCTCCATCATTAAAAAATTTTAAATCAAAACTAGTAGGAGATTTGGAAGACCACAGGCGTAATGTATTTACAACATTATTTTCATAACCTGGAATAGGGTAATCGTAAGGTAAAGCCCAAACTATTTGAGTGTCCACCCATCTACAGCCCGAATCGTCATGTAGCACCCTTCCGAAAAAATGAACTTCTTTCATATATTCAGGCCTTCCTTTCTCCCAAGGATTTCCCAGGGCAAGCCAGTCATCGGCTTCTTCAACTTGTTCTCCATTAGAAATTCGTTGAGAAAATATACCATAGTCATAGCGTAATCCATATCCATGAGCTGCTATACCTAATGTGGCCATCGAATCCAGAAAGCAAGCAGCTAATCGTCCAAGTCCTCCATTTCCCAATCCAGCATCTTCTTCTTCATCTGCTAATTCTTCTAAATCTAAGCCTAACTCATACAAAGCTTCATCACATATTCCTTTGATACCAATATTAATCATGGTATTCGTCAAAGCTCTACCCATGTAATACTCTAATGATAAATAACTAACTCTTTTTGGATCATTTTCATAGTACGATTGTTGGGTTCTTATCCAACGTCCTACTAAATAATCTTTAACGCTATATGCCAAAGCGAAATAATAATCTCGATTTGTTGCAACATTTCGGTCCTTAACTAAAGTGTAATGAATATGTCTGTTGAATGTTCTTTTTACTTCATCTACATTATCCACTGTAGCCAACGATCTAACACTGATCTGGCGACGGCGCTCTAGCATACTATGTGTTCTTTTCCGACTCATGATGCAAGGTTATACAATGCGGAATCAGAAAATTCACTCTTGAATAAAATAATTCGATCTAAAGTTGTTGTTTGTTTGTTTTTTTTTCCTTTTCTTTTTCTAAGTTCGTTGTTTAATCGTAAGGAAATCTCATTTCAAACTATAAATATGTGTTTAGGATTCACGTTCAATTAAGCATCGATTCACGCAGGTGATGCCACAAAATTTGTTATAATTTTTCACAACTTTATTATGATTTTAAAATTGCCACGCAATAATTATTTAATTGAATTGAAAGGCATTTCTTCAATTTTCTAAGAGAGCTTAATGATTTTATTTTTAAAAATCTTATTATACTGCACATGCATTTTCTGAATAAGAGATACATCATCCTTATTTACAAATCTATTTGTTACATTATCACTAAAACCATTTCTCTTTTCGTAGAAAACTCGTTAGATTTAATTCGGTATGCAGGTTATGGTATTCAGGTTTGGTATGCAAATTTGATGATTCTAATTATTATTTATGTTTTCATAGTTAATCATAGACTGGATGGATGGACAGACGGACAAATATGTTCTTATCTTCTATTTTGTATGCTAACCTCGTGATACTACCAACGTAATCATTAAACAAAAAACAAAATTTTCCACATTTATGTTTCTTAAATTAAAATTTTTTCCTAATCTCTTTTTTATCTTTATAATTCCTAAGACTGAAAAAAAAAGCGTAAATAAGATTGGCTCAATGTAAAATATTTCGATGTCCTCAAATAAACATGATTGTAACGTCGTGAGTAGGTAACAACCGAAAAATTGTCACAGCTTAATTTTAAAATAACGGTATTATTTATTTGCTTCTCAGGTTACTATACATGAAGCAATAAAATCCAAGTTATACGCCAAGCCGGTGCAGTCAGTCTATATCACGGGAGTTCAATCCTTTTTCCCGAAGGGCACTCACTCATCTCTTTAATCTATTCATTCCAATTCTCCAACGCCACCGCGGCGTTCATCATCTCTCCTTTCTATCCTCCACCGTCCAAGTCTCTTTATTTCAGGGCTCTTCTCAAGTTACCTCCATCCAGGGCTCTCCTCTTGTCTCCTAAAAAAACCCTTTTAAACACCAGGGGTGAGTCCATATCACGCCCCTCGTCTCTTCTCATTGGCAGGCACCAAAAGTCTGCCTTCGTGCCCGGGCCCCATTCGTGTCCTATTTGTGTGGCAAACACAAATACATACCCAGTCAGTCTGGAATGTAAAGGCGCCAGTAGTCTCGTGAAACATCTGGCACTTTATTCATCCCCTCACATTGGTTCCATAGACCCATTCTCTCGGCACCTGTCGTGACGACCAGGTTCTTCTCATACAGGTTTCGCCTATTGTCAATAGAGTTCCGGCTCTCTTTGGCCATTATGACTGCCAGACTGGGTGTCGGCGTATGCCCGAGGTCGGACAATAAACAATGACCCCATGGCCAAGTGCACTTTTCACTTAAAATCTGTTCAGAGCCATAAAATTTAAGAGTGAAAAGAGGGGTGGGGTTCACCCCAATCTAAGACGTCACACGATATTAATGCGGAAAGTTATACATGTATCAATCTCATTATCGAACTCTTAGAAATAATGTGGTATATTGGCTGTGTGCTTCAATTATGCTTACTTAATTTTATTTAGCAACATTTATGGCAGGGGCGGCTCTAAGGCCAGACAAACCGGATCTCTGTCCGGAGGCGTTTGGAAAATATTTTTTTGTTACAAAAAAAACTTGATATATTTTCTGAAATGTTATTGGGTGTGAATTTAGTATTTCATTTAACATACCTTATTTCCTTATTTTGTACTCTTTATGTTTATAATGTCAGTTTTTTATTTATATTGAAACTTGAAGGGTTCGAGGAGGGGGTGTATGTTAAGTCATGAAACTTCATAAGTTTACACATCTTTCATTTGTAATTTTTTTCTCAACCAAGAGTGGCGTTAAAACGGACATTCCTTTCACCCATACGATGTTCGGTGTCAGCTATCCAAAAGGGGAAAGAAGTAATAAGAGTTTTTAGTAGATTGAGAGCCACAGGAGATGTTTTATTTTAGTCTTGAGTGTAGTTACTATAAGTTAAAAGCTTGTGATCCCCACCATTAGTAGACTCTTTTCCGAAGAAATTGGCTTGAGGAAATGGACGATTTATTCTCTTACATTTTACTCGCTTGAAATAATAACAGGTAATTATGTGTCCTTAATTTCAAATTATTTCGTATTTTTAAGACTTATATATATATATATATATATTTGTTATGCAGCCTTTTTGTTCGCCAGAATTATTGGAGACTGGCGTCATGCGAATCACGCCATTTTCCACCAAATGTGACTGATTGGCCTTTTTTATTAACACGTATTTTAAGTTTCACTTGTATGTAATAGAATCTATGAACTTGATTTTTACCCACTTTAAAAGGTCAGACTAATTCGAAATTTCGCACACTTGTCAAGAATCCATGACAATACAATAATTTCATAATTTTGTTTCGTTGTCCTGATCAGGATTTTAATATTTAAGGATTTACGAGATTTGGCGACTAATTCATTGTATCGTTTCTAGATTTGGCGACTAATTCCATATGCTATTTCTAGATTTGGTGACTAATTCCATATGCTATTTCTAGATTTGGCGACTAATTCCAGATTTAGCAACTAAAAGATTAAGGTGCAACCCTAAAACCGCAAAATAGGCTTCTGGTTAGTAAGAAATGGAACAAAAAAGTGTTCTTTATGTGAAAAAAGGTAGGGTGGGTGGGTGCGTAGTTTTTCTAAAAATGGAAATAAAAAAAAAAAAAAAAAGACTCGTGCATGTGAATAAAAATAATTTATGTTGTAACTACTAAATATTTTTTATTTTTATAAAGCAATACGTTTAGAAGTGATGATACGAATTACATTACAACAATCCGAGGCCGGACGAACGGAGAGAATAAATACCCTTCAGATCCATTAATTAATATCCATTAAAGAGCAAGACTAATTCCAGCAGCCACATAATTCTGGCCCAAAATATCAAACTCAAGGATAAATTCAACAAAGAATAAATGATAGTTCTAAAAACTGAAAAAACAGGCTTTTATTGTAGATCGAACTAAAAAAAGGAAAAACAAATTATAGTTTTAAAAAAAACTAAAAAACACGCTTTTATAGTGAATTGAACTCAAAAGTAAAAAAAAATAATTCTTAATATAAGAATAAAATGATTAACGAGAAAATTAATGTCATTGTGGTAAAAGCGTGGGGGTGCTTTATACTACATTTTTACACTCTCAGTATTTCGGAATAGAACTAGTAAGAAATTATAAAAATTAATACAGAGCACCCCACGCTCTTACCACAATGACATTAATTTTCTCGTTAATCATTTTATTGTTTTTTTTTATTTTTTTTAGTTCGATTCACTATAAAAGCGTGTTTTTTAGTTGTTGTTTTTTTTTTTAAACTATAATTCATATAAACACGTTAAAGTTTTTGTTTTGAAATTATGGCGTGATTCTCGTGGGGTCAATTTTGATGCGGCGACGCTAATACATAAGTACCCAATATTGTTACAAATTTTGTGTAACGAATGCTTAAAAATAGTGTAAATAATTCATGTTTGGATGTGTAATACGTTAATATTACTTTCTAATGTATTAATTTTATGCTAAAATTGTAATATTCACAAGCAACGCTGATCCTTATATGACAATGGGGATTCACTGGTAACTAGGCGAAATGTTGGCGATAGAGCCAAGTTGGCATTATTTTTAGTGACCATATGGATGCTTCTGGAAATTACTCGAGAATTCTATTAATATCACGATCTATGTCGAAAGCGGATCTTTCGAGTAAGATCCGTACAGTCCATAAATAAAAGCCACCGCTGAAGTTGAGTCAGTATTGTGTTGACCGTTGAAGAGTCGACTAGCGATTAGTTGGTACGATCGAGCAAGCGAGTGCTTAAGAATAATCTTAATCATTACGTATTTGTATTTTTAGATAATGATAATTGTGTCTGAAAGCTATAGAAGGTGGGAAGGCCTTCTGGGATTTATTTTGCGAATTTGGCTGCTGTATCCTATAGTTTAAGGGTTTTTTTACGATAAACTTTCATCCCTCTTGAAAAAATGTTTTGCTCTTTGAGACTGATAGCATAAAATCCTTGAAACTTGATCTACGTAACAACATAATAACATTAAACTGGCTGCCAAAAATCTATTTGGGATGATTTCAGAATCTATCTAAAAATGAGTAGTGCTCCTATATTAGATTAGTTCTTTTTTTTTTTTTTCTTTCTTGCATAATTCTGATTCTTTTTTTTTTAATGAATCGTCGCAAAAAATATCCTATAAAAAGTTAAAAGTTTTAATTTAAAAAGTATAGTTTGTGTGTCCTGTTCTATCTTACAACACATAAACCTTGCTTTTTTTTAATGGTGGTTTAACCAAAGCTAGCCGATAGTATTTGTGTTTTAGATAATTTGTTTAATGTAATATTCTTTTCAGCTTGAAACTGCCTAACATATATTATTTATTAATGTGACTTATTTATGATAATATTTAAATGTTGGATGGTGGTTTTACAATTCTTCAGCTATACCTACATTGGTACTGATGCGAAGCCATTAGATTAAATTCTCAACCTAAATAAACCCAAGTTCCGTTTTACTTAATTCGCATTATGGCCAATGTTAAATCAACTAAAATCAACCAGATTAACTACACAAAGATTAGACGATTATCATTAAACGTTATAATTAAATTTATTATTGCACAGTTAAAAAAAAAATTTACATTAACAATAAGAGAAAACAATAAAAAAAAACTTATCTTTAGGAAGGAAGGAGAGCTGGAGGAGATCTCATGGCTGGCTGGTGTCTAAGGGTTGGTGCTTTCCCACTTCTACATTGTAAATTTGAAAATTTTAGGAAAAAAGAATCTGTTTAAATTCGAGTTTCGAGTTTCGATTTACGTCCTGGGGAAATGGATCAAAACTGATCCTCTTACTATCCTCTTACTTCCCTTATCTGATTGGCTGGCTGGTAAAGGACGAGGGGTGACGTCAGAGTCTTGGTCGTTCTTCTTGGTTTCGGCGGGGAAAAAGATTGATGGGTTTCTGAGGTAGGTTCTGAGTCTGGAGGAAGGCACTGGGATTGGTTGATTGTAGCAAGTGAATAAACTCTCTATTGGCTGCCCTGGAGTTGGGGAGATTTAATGGAAAGTGAATATAGGGGCTGTCCTGGTGGGTGCAGCAGAAGAAAGTTTAAGACAAAAATTAAAGTTTAAAAATAAAAATCACAGATAAAATTAAAAAAATTTAGCATATTAGGGATCATTCACCACCGGTGAATGAGCAACAAATATTTTAGGGGGGATTGTAAGAGTCAAGGAGGATTCTCCTTGGCCTTTTAATTTTATCGTCCAAAACATAGTTTTGGATGTGTGTCTAAAAGATTTAAATTATTCGTGAGAGGAATGTCATTAAAAATTTTTTTGGCAAGATTTTGAATGAAATTTTTGAAAGCAGGGATTTTTAAATCCCTGTAGATTAGAGAAGTTCCTTATATATCTGCCAGGTCTAGCTATGTTTCTAATGAGAGAGTTCTAAGCGACTTCTAGAATTTTAATATTAGAATCTGCTTAGCCCCACACAGGGGCAGCGTAACTAAGAATGGGCCGCAAAACGGCAGTGTAGAGAAGCACCTTATTATAGAAATAGTCATTTCAGAATTCCAGTTTATAAAGGGATAAATTAATCTAAGCGCGTACCGGAATTTATTACGTGCGTGTAAGATATGTTGTTTCCAGGTTAGTTATCTGTTTAAATTGGCGTGCGTCTCTTTAAATAGTGAACCGAATCACCTGTGCAAATTCTGGGACAGGACTTGCTACTGTCTTCCAAGCTGAGTCTCTGATTGGATATTTCCAATCGCGCAGAGTTACATTTTATAAAATTTATGGGTATTTGGACTCCAACAGGGGAGCGACAATCTCTTGACAGTCCCTTTTCGAAAGAATGTAATGACATCCGGTCAAGGGGGCACATATAGAAATTACCAATAAAAAGGGGGCCATCAAGCCTCTTATCAGTACTTACGTATTATAGCAACCTATTGACGACATTATATGAAATAGAGCACATGATTGCCAATTCAGCGTGTACGACACATAGGAAATTGGGGTTGCCAACTTGGCGAGTTATTAATAGAGTTGGCGATTGTTGCGATAATACATAAGAACCCATATTTTATACATTCAGCTTCTTCAATGCCAGGAAAAGATATGAAAAATATTCTTGATTCTTATCAAGTAATTTATTCGTTCGACATATGCAAAATTGAGGTTGCAAACTTGGCGATTGTTGCGATAATACATAAATACCCCTACATTATTTATCGATGAATTATTTTTCAGAAAATTTGTGAACTATACTATTCTTAATACTCAGTGTTGGTTTTAAGATCCTTTAGCAAAACTGGTTTGCTTATTATTGTGTTTTTATTGACATATAGTATATATACATATACACAGTGGTTATAATTAAAGTTTCAAAATGCTATAAAAAAGAACCATTAATCAGATTAACGACAAATTTGAGTGGAATGCTATTGAAGAAAGGGGAAAGCGTATGACATAAGACAAAAAAATAAATCCCAAATTTTTCATGGCACTGTTAGCATCATAATTTAAAAAGATATCAAGTCAAAGTGTATTTCTTCTGCGGTAGTATTTTATGTATCAATTATTGCTCTAGCTTTACGCCTTTTATTTTTTCTCTGCAATCAATGTTTGAAAAGAATTTAGTATGTAACACGGGAATTTAGAGAATTTTTTTGTTCTTTTCTGTCAACGTCATTCGGTCTAATACAGGGCAAATGAACTTCAAATGCCTTATTGAACATCACTCTACAGATATTGCTTAGCGACGCGTTTGTGTGTTGTCGACACGCCACCACGAAATCCCGAGCATAATGTCAATCCTATGAAGTTATTTTTCTATTCAAATCTAGGCTATTGTGCATTGAATTTCAAGCAATAAAATACATTTGAAAGGGCGAAAAGGGTTTTTTTTCCCTCTGTTTTCGATTATATTTCTAATTTTTGTAAGAATTTTTAAATATATGTTAAATATCTGAAAATTCTCATCAGGCGCAATAACCCAACCATAAAAATATTTTCAATCATCAAATAAAGAACTAAAACCAGAGAAATCTTTTTTTAATGCTCTTTCAAATGCATATATTTAAAAAGTTTCAAATTAATTTTTTCATGTGTGTGTTTTAGAAAAGTCAGCATTTCAAATTTGGAAAGAAGGGAAATTTTTTTCCTCTTTTTTTGCGGAACGATACATGAAATTACCTCTGTGTCCTATTGACGGAAGATGATTTATGACTGTTCAAGAAATGTAATTTTTTTCAGAATTTGTGGTGGTGTTCAAAATTTTCTGGGGAAAAAAAAAGCTTATTTTAAACTATGTTGTTTTCCTTAGAAAGTTTGACTGATTTTATACATAAATAGCCGTAGTTATTCGCCTTATTTAAAAAGTTCTGCACATACGATTTCGAGGAGGGAAAGGCTGTTTTCCGATTTTATATATCATCTTAACAAAAATATTTATAAAACACTTTAAACAAATTAAGTTTTTTAATTACTATACTGAGAAGAGTGATTATTACTTGCATACATCGCGTAAATCTATTAATCTGGAGATAATAAATAGGTTTTTAAATGATTAAATTTCAATATTTTAACATTAAAATCTCAAGGCCAAAAGAAAACTATAAAAAAGGAATATTTTTAAAAATATATACAATTCAATGTTATTGGTTGCTTGATTCTATAAAACTATAACATTGTTTATATCTTTTTTGAATCCGTTAATACAGGGTGCGGCAAAAAAAACCCGGACAAACAATTTTTTATATAACTTTATAAAAAATTGAGAAATTAACAAATAATAATAAGAGTACACTCTTACTAATAAATAAATTTAATTGGTTTCAGAGTGACCATCCGTTTGCAGCAATGCAGAGACGCAAACGCTTGCAAAAATTCTCAACAATAAGTCTTAAGTCCTTTAACTTTAATATACCCCTTTCCAGCAGAAGTAATTGCTTTAGAGAGTCTAAACCTTTGCGCGGTTAAGTGCCGGCCCTGGACTCTAAAATAGATCATACACTGTAATCCATGGGATTGATTGCCAGCTAGTATATTGTCATTTTTCAGATGATATCATGTCTGGAAAATTCGCCTTTCACCACTCTTGTGCCTTTTTGGCTTTGCAAACTGGTGCAGAGTCTTGTTGAACCGTCCAATTTGCATTTCCGAAATGCTTTTGGTCCCACGGAAGTACAACAGCTCCAATAATGTCCCTCCGGTACACTATTTGATTGATTTTAACACCCTTTTCCACAAAAACCAAAGATTTTTGCCACTTGCACAAATTCCGTCCTAGACCATGACCGACTTAGGAAATTGGCGATGTTCAATAATTGCCGAGGTGCTTGGAGCGTTCATACACCAGATTCTATCGTTTTGGGAGTTATGAACTGTAAAGAGCTTCTCATCAGTGAAAAGGAATCTCTCCCAACGCTGACTGGCGGCCCGTCTCAAAAGTTTTCGGCATCTTCGGAGCCGTATGAGTTTTTTCAGTGAGAAGCTGAACTTTTCGCAACTTGTAAGGCTTCAGTCTAAGCTCCGTTTTTGCTATTCGCCTCACCGATCTGTCACTTATTCCAGTGTCACGAGCGATCTGTCTCATGAATACCCTCGTATTTCTCTAGACTCGCTTTTCGATTGCCTTACGATTTCTTGCAGAGTTTACAGTGTGTTTTCCCCCACTTCCTGGACGTTGACCATCATTACCAATCTCTTTGAAACGGCAGATTGTATCAGACACTGCTTGTCAAGGTACATTCAGCAAACGAACTGTCGTTTTCCTTGCTGAAACAGCTCTAAAATAGCAGACCTTTTGCTCAACATTATCAAAAACACATAAATCAAAGTAAAAACTAAGAAATATATTGTTACGTAGATCCGGATTCGAGGATTTTATGCAAAACAATAACAAAGAATATAAACAGTTCTTTAAGAGCGATGCGAATTTATTTCAAAAATTCAATCCTTTAAATACAGGATTCAGCAGCAATATTCACATAGTAAATTCTCAAAGGTCTTCACACCTTCAACAGAAATCAAGCACAATCATCAGTGTTTAAAAATACACGTAAGTAAAAGATTATTCATAAGCACAGCCAAGCTAATCACTAGTCAAAACAATCCTCACTATTCGCTGGATAAAATCAGACTGACTGGTTTCGGCTGGCACTCCTATTTATAGGCGCGATAGAAACTTCCAGAAATATAACCGCTCGTGTCGTCGAGCGTGATGTTAATGGAGAGATCCACTACTTTCTGAAAGAATCCAGAGGGTTTCGAACTCACCCACATGGTCGCCAATAACGCCAAAATGGTCGCCAAAGTCTCCAAATTGGCAGCCAACTTTGTCGCCAAAAATGATGCTAACTTAGCTCTACTGCCAAGATTTCGCCAAGTTCTCATTGAATCGCCATTATAACGTAAGGGGCGGCACTTTTTGCGAATAGTACAATTTTAACATGAAATAAATATAACAGAGTATATAAATGCATGAAACACCCAAATACAAATTATTTACACTATTTACACAAAATTCGTAACACTATTTAAAAATATTTTGTTATTAAAGTGTTAGATAAAGAAACATGAAAACACACCAATTGAAAGGAAATTCGTTAACTATTCTAGGAGGCAAGAAATTTGTCCGAGTGTTTTTGTCGCAACCTGTATACATATTAATATTATGTAACATAACGGTCTATGTGACGAAAGTAAAAGTTATAATTTCAAAATTTTATTAGTTTCTTATAAATTTCTGTTATATAGTTTGGTACCGTTTGTCTTTAAAGTTATTTCATATTCATAAAAAATTTAGTGTTTAAACATGTTGTGTATGTCTCATTTGTGTATTTATATTATTAATTTTGTTGATTATATTATATTTATTATCCCTAAATAAAAATTCCCATTTCCACCTTTTTAATTGTATATACCTATACTGCTGTGAGTAAAAAATGCAACACAATGCAGGAGTCATAAAAATTAAATGAAATGTAATACACAGACGAGAGAGAGACTTGTAGTGGTACAAATAAATGAAAAATTTTCAAAGCAAAAAAGTAGTATTAAGTGCCCGAAATTAATATTTGATGTAGCAACCACACACACTGCAATGAGTGCTGCTATACGACACGGTCTGGTGTCAAACAGATTTTGCAAGTTTGTAGAAGAGAATTCCATATTGCTTGCATGCGCACCCAAAGTTCGTCTTTTGAAGCAGTAGGAAGCGGATCACGAGGGAGGTGCCTACCAACTAAATCCCACTCATTTTCAATGGGCGACATATTCGGCGAATGAGCAAAACAAAAAAGAAATTACATACGTTGGACTGAAAGGAAGTCTCGAACATTCTATGCAACATGTGGGCATGAATTATCCTGTTGAAAGATAGCTCCAGGAATGCTTTGAAGGAAAAGAACGACTTCGGGCTCAAGCACTTCACGGACGTACCTGTTGCTATTCAAATAACCCTAAAAAAAATCGTATATCTTAAAATATCTTATCTTAAATATGTTAAAATCTAATATAATAAAATCTACTATCTAATCGTATCTTAAAATATCTTAAAATCTTACATCTCAAAGTTATACTTTTTGCACATAGCAGATATTGGTTTGACAACGATGATATCCTGGCGGAATAGCCACGTGACCGCCAAAAACTGTATGTTCTCTTCACTTTTTAACTCCATTCCTTAGCTCGTCATGCATTCTTTCCAAAAATAGGGACTATTTTGAAACGCCGTGGGACATATTTTTAAAAATCGGGATTGTCCCACCAAAACTGGAACATCTGGTCACCTTATCTTAAACGTATTTTTTATGCGTTCCAATTTTTATATCTCTGTAGGTGTATGTTTCATGACCTAATAAAAAGCATTTTTCCCTTTGAAAATAGCTATGAAAACGGGGTCTTGAAACAGATTTCATGTAACATAAAATAAGAATTTATCGCATTTTGCTAATTATTATATTACATGTATTAGTATATCAATAAATACTTAATTTTTTTTAGTAAAATTAATATTTCAATCACTCATAAAAAAATCTCTAGCTTTGATAGAAATATGCTCATTATAATATGGTTACAAAGTGGAATTTTTATTTCTGTTTCTTGCATGCATACATTAAAAATATCATTGGTCATCACTATTTTTTTTTTTTGTGCCAAACTTAGATTTTATATATCAAATAGCTAAAGTGGTAGATCATTCTTGACTTATGTTACTTCACAAATAAATACTCGTTATTTTTTTTAATCACCAGGAGATTTTATGCAGACGCAACGCTATTTAAAAAGCATTTGGCATTTAAGCATTGGCAAAATCTTAAATCATCTTAAATCAATTTTTGAAAATTATCTGTTGTATATATATACACTCATAGACAAAAAAAATTAGCGCACCAAGAAATACTTGCGGGATCGTAGAGAAACTTCGCATGAAGGTACATATCGGGGAGACATGCTAATGATTAGAAATGCAGCGTGATTCCGCATTACGTATAGCCAGTAGAGGGCGTTTAATGTCGTTCTCCGTGGAGTATAAAACAGGTAACCCTAAAGCTTGTTTAGTGTGCTGAATCGTTTATAAAGGAAGAGCTGAGGTAGACATGCCATTACGCCGTTTTCAAAGACAATATGAGCAGTTGTCGCAGTTTGAGGAGGGAGAATCATCGGCATGATGGAAGCTGGTGGTCAGCTAGGCGAGTAGCTCGTCAATTAGGCCACTCTGATTGTGTTTGAGAAGGTGCTGGGACCACTGGATCGGAGAGATGTCATTTAGACGAGGACCAGGCTCAGGACGCCCTCGACAGACCAGTCGTCGAGAAGACCACCACATCGTAAGAAATGCATGCGTACAACCAACTGCTTCATCGTTCGCCATCCAGGCACATGTAGCACCTTCACTAGGGGCCCCTGCGTCTTTCGAACCATAGGAAGGCGCCTGGCTGAAGGACATTTGGGATCGCGATGCCCATTACATGTGCTGCCCTTGACGCCTTCCCATCGACGCCTCCGTTTGGAGTGGTGCCGCACACTAGGAAACTCGACTGCATTGAAATGGAACCAGGTCGTCTTTAGCGACGAATCCATATTCAATTTCGGCAGTGATGACAATTGTGTTCGTGTGTGGAGACCCCTTGGTGAACCCCTCAATCTTGCCTTTGCTTTATAGCGACACACCGCTCCCACAGCTGGTGTGATGTTATGGGGTGCCATTACCTACAATATACGCTTACCCCTAGTACTGATCCATGGCACCATAACAGCACAGCGGTATGTCCATGACATCCTGCAACCACATGTGTTGCCACTTATGCAATGGCTCCCAGGAGCCATTTTTCAACAAGACAATGCTTGGCCTCACACCGCAAGGGTGTCACAAGACTGTCTCTGCACTGTTACTACCCTTCCTTGGCCTGCCCGATCCCCAGATTTGTCTAGAATCGAGCCTATCTGGGATCATTTGGGACGGCGAGTTGGTCATCCCACGAGTTTGAACGAACTAGAGGTAAGGTTACAGCAAATAGGGAACGAAATACATCATACAGATCTTGTATGCCTCAATGCCCGATCGTATTGCATCGTGCATTCGCGCTATAGAGGGGGTTCAACAAGGTATTAAATCCTCTGTTCTTTTGCCTTTTTCTCTAAAATAAATTATCCTTTTTCTTTGATTTGATAATCATTTACTTTTTTCAAAGCAGTCATTACGTATGTAAAATTTCGTTTCATTTTGACGAGTCCTTCTTGTGCCCTAATTTTTTTGTCCATGAGTGTATATACTAGCTTGTATACCAGTTCTTCGCACGGGTGAATTGAAAAATTAAACAATACAGATAGAAGGATAAAGAAGTTTTTAATGAGTTAATTTTACGTGAATTGTAAATTTAACAAAAAAAGCTTTAGAGATTTGAGCGGGAGCAAGAAAATTTAATTTGTTAAATATTAAGTCTGTAGATCTAATAGCTGATAAAAAGGATTTTTTTTATTTATAACTCCCCGTAACTTTCTTATTATTTGGATCTAAATCGCATCATTCCTTATCGCGTCTTGTAAATGTATATAATTTTCTGCTCGCAGTTTTTTTGGTTCAGGACAATAAACCTTAAGCACTCACTCTCCATTTTGACGTACATGTCCACCAAAAACTGAAGAAAGAGAAGTCTACATTGAAACAATAAATTAAAATTGTTCCGACGTACCAGGATATCATAAACATAAAAGTCTTTGCAAGACACTTTTTTGTTTGGTATAGGTTGTTTTGTAACTGGGTTTATCTGAGGAATATCAAGACTGTATCCCTCTTGTCCTTTTCAAAAAATTATCATCATAAAATGCATGAGAGCATCATAAAATGGATGAGTGTCCGTAACTCTAGTAATTTGGCCATCGTACGCCTGAACAACGTTGTCCCGATACGCTGTTTATTCACTAACTACTACGGTAGCTATTTCATTTGTGTTCTGGGTAATGTACCGTCTTTCGTGTTCACCACGTGGTACACGATCTGGGCGTATCACAACCTTGTAACTATCGCTAGCCACTCTATCCTTAATCATTTTAAATTCATGCACTAAAATGTTGTGATCATGTATTTTTTTTTAACCGTGTTTCTTTCCACACCTTGTACGTACTCAGAACGCCTATTAACTTGTGCTTCCTTATTGCTCATGAAATAAACTTGCAAAAAGTTTAGTTGCGTATTGGTAGCAGGAAGCAAAGAGCCGATTGTGCGGTATATTTGCCCTTGGATTGTGAAAGTCGGGCAAAATCCTTGCATTGAAACAATGTTATCCACCCCAAAAGATGTCATATGGAAGCATGTATCGTATTTCCTTATGTTTTTTAGAAAACGGCGAGACTCATCTGTTTCATAAGAGAAAAGTTTTTTAAGAGGTTCAACTGGTTCCTTTATTGAAGGAAAGACTACTTTTCCTCCAGAACAACAGCAGCTTCCTCTTTCCATATAAGAACACCGCAAAATTTGCATTCTTCCTTCATCGCTTCTATTTTTATAAGCTTGTGGCTTTCGTAATCAAGAGTCTCGTCATACTCAAATGCAACTTTATCGAATACCCTCCCCCACGTGTTTCTTGTGAATATTAGACGTCGCTGTTGCGCCCTTTCAGCAACAGCGCGTCTGCGAGATTCAGCTGCTTCAAAGGTTTCTGTATCTCTTTGAGATGCCATGTAAGTCACCTGCTGAAGACACCGAGCTTGGGACTGTTCAACTTTTCAGGTGTCTCATCAGCTCGTTGAGATGCCAGATATTCAGCGTTCTGATGACGCCGAGCTTGGGACTACTCTGGAGTCTCAGCAGTTTTATGAGCTGCTCACGTTCCGCCTGTTCAAGCCTTCGCAGTTCGGCTTGTAGAAACGTTGCGTTAAGTCTTGCTACTTTCATAGCTCGAGCTTTATTAGAGCTTTGGGAAAGATTAGACTTAATCTTTCACGGCCTAATTCTTAGTAGGTACTAGTTCTACACTTCCAAAAAATACAGTACAGTAGTTATAATTTTTTTTAATTCTCAAAAAATGCAATACCTGCCTATTAAATTAAAACTATAGCGTTATAAATAACTACTAACCACAATCAAATTATGCAAATTTGTACAAATGATGTAGTGTGAAAGACAAAGTTTATCTCCTTTAAATAGCAGAAGCGATAAAAGTATTTATTTAGATATAAGGATGAATTTGTTACTACCAAACGTGCATTAGAACGTGCAATTATCAATTTTTATTGTATTTATGGTTCACTATTTTGGCAATAATGGCTTATACATAAAAGATAGATATATGCTGTCACGGGCTCTTTTTGCAGATGGCAGAATTTTTTCATACTTACTTGACAATTATCGTTATATTTTGGACACACTTCACACAATATCTTTATAAATTATAGCCTATGTATTATTCTGATGTATAAACTATATTATTGTAAAGTTTCATTAAATTCCATTTAGTAGTTTTTGCGTGAAAGAGTAACAAACATACACACATACAAAACTTTCGCATTTATAATATTAGCAAGGATATAAACATATGCAGGTTCGTTTTTAACCTCCCCAGCGCCCTAGGCACTTCAAATTGTTGCACTCCCTCCCACTGTTTCCAGAGCACCCCCTCCTACAGTTCTTACCTTGCCAGTTTTGGTTCAGGAGGGGTTTTCCCTTAACTCTCTTACTCTTTTTCCTCTCTTTGTCTTCTTAATGGGGAGTCCTTCCATTATCCACCACCTATGGACCCGCCGTCCCGGACTGGCAACCGACAGCCGTAAGGAAAGAGAGTGTCATGGTTTGGTCACTCTTGTTCATTTCTTATCTTTTGGCTTCGCGGGCCCCCCCCCCCTTCCCCGTTCTTTTGAAAATAAGTACAGTTAATTAATAAAATCGTATGAGATTAGAGTATAAAGCAAGGATGGCGAACCAGTGGCACGTGACACAATATTTTGGGCACGCCAGTGATCAATTTTTTCCCCCTTTTTTTTTCAAAATAACAAAGTTTACTATGAAGTATTACGAACAAAAGTGAGTGATCGGTGGCGGAACGTCTGGGAGCACACTCGTTTCTTATTGTCTTGCCTTAGGTACGTCGTGGACTACAGTTGCTTATGAGGCAAAATTTGACTACGCAGAGAATTTCAAACGGTGAATTTAGTTATATGGTAAATGAGAGAAAGTGATGTGTGTTTTACGTTCTGGAACAGTGGCATGCAGAACATCGTCTGTAAAACGGCACTTTAGGACAAATTACAAATCCTTTCGACAAAAAAGTGAACCACAGCAAAAATAATTACTTAGAAACCATTTATCACAGATGATTCCAATTCAGCATGCATTCTACTAAAAGATACATCTTACAATCCTAATATAAGTTATTTGTCATCCAATCTGCAACACAGATGTCACACTAATGTTATTTTAATTTGAATTACACGTATAACTTAAACATTTACAACTATACAATGCAAAAGGTATTTTTTCGTAATAAATAAAGAGTTTTTAGTTGTTAATATTTAGTTTTATTATTTTCCGAATAATCACAAGTCAAAATTATTTGACGGCCCGTTTATATCTTCTTAAATACTTCTTTAGAAAAAATACCACGTTGATCACAAAGGTTCGCCACCTCTGGTATAGAGTATACATTATTGTATGAAATTATTAATTATCAACTTTTTAACTTGTTTATATCATTCAACTTGTTAATTATCTTATTTTTTATTCTTAGATATCCTGACAGCAGGTTCTTCTTAAGACTTGTTGAGGCCCTGGGTCCCTACATAAAAGTAGGTCCTTACACTAATGTAGGCCCCACTTATGACCCTTGAAAGTAGATAGTACATAGCATATGCTGTCAAATGCTCTACAAACAGTAACCCGAAACAAACAAATGTGCGTGACTTATAATAACACTAATCGGCTCGACCTAATACCACTGTTTGACTTAATGAATAATGATGGTGTATGGTGGTAGACCTTAGCCTATACATAGACGACGTTCATCACTTAATAATACAGTCTTGCCATTGTTTCCAGTCGACATATAGACCGAAATTCTCAGTTTTTCGGAGAATACAACCGAAAATAACATTTGACCGTTAAAATTATTCGAATCATGATCTTACTAAGACTCAGTCGAGAACGAGACGAGGTTCCCACTGAGGCCAAGGCCCGTGCCCAGTTGGTCCACTTCTTAAGACGTCCCTCCCTGACAATTGTGTCATAGTCATTGTACTAGTGCAACAAAAGTTTTCTTCGAGCTTTCATCATTGCACAAAATCATTAATGATATTATTATGATCAGTTTCCATTGTTATATCATTTTGAGTGCTCTTTTCATTTTCCATAGTAATTTTCATGTCCGTCTTAATTTTATTAAGGGCAGGAAAGCTTCTCTCTGTTGTACAATTTGTCACAGGAAGAGTCAAGTAAATCCCCATTGCGACTTTTAAATTTGGGAAGGTACTTTCCAACTTGTTTTTCCTGATGTAGGAATAGATTACTCTTGTTGTTGTTATTATTTCTTCCTCCTTCATATATACATTTTGAAATGTTGACACTCTTGCACAAATTGTTCTTCATCGATGTCTTTGGGGTAGCTTTGAGCAAAATATTTCTCCTGTTTTGTCACTTTTGACTAATGTTCATGAAGATTTCTGAAGATTTCGAATCTTGTGCTGTGAACTTCGTGGCAATCCCTTCTTTTGTTTAATTGCGCTACAAGATTGTCAATAATTGGTAAGAAAACTCCAACTCGAAATCTCTCACTTGGAGTTATTCTCTCAAAATCTGGGTCTCCTTTCTCATCTGGAAAATTTTTCCTTTTTTCTGATTTTTTCATAGTTGGGCACACGCACGTTAGCTAGTTGCAGTGCTCTGGCCTCGTAATCATCAAAGTTGGATTTTTTTTCAGCTAAAATCAAAGATAACGTCTGTAACCCCTTAGTAGTGCAAAGGAGATCACACACACCACAAGCTCTTCCCTTTGCAGTATCTCATTGGTTTTGTCCACCCTTTGTAAGATTTCGTCCCAAATCCCCATTAATAAAGTAGTCTGAAAACTTTCTAGTGTTTTGCGGAATCTTTAAGCTATAACTCGCGTGTCAGGTGTCTGCGTATTGTCTTCAATTAAATCTTCAAGGGCATTCTTGATTTCGTTACGACTTGTAAATTGGGCTCTGAGAACATTTGCCTTTGCAGACCATCTAGTTTCACTCAATGATTTCAACATAAAAAGAGCCGCCCAGCCAGTAGGATGGATATGACCCTTGGCTTGTAACCGAGTAAGTTCAAATCCCGAGTAAGGCATGGTTGCATTTTCTTCGGGAAAAGAAATCGGACTTTCGCCTGTAATGGATTCCCGTCTCGAATGGAAAGCAGCGCACCCCTTCTTGTTATATGCTGGGATCATCGTCTGTAATAAATTATATTCTTCTGTTTGTATTGTATGTCTCTGTTCTTCCATTGTATTTCATATGTATCCCAGGATAAGAAACACACGACAAAAACAACAACATAAGAAATCTTATTTGTTTTCAACTTTTGTTCATTGCTTCTTCGCACATATTTTAACATATTCCATCTATGAGTAGATGACGTAAAAAACCCTGTAAAGTCCTTATACAAAAGAAAAGAATACAATAGCTTCAGTGTGGGATTTTTCCACAGCAAGAGACATCCAGCTAAGTTTAACGAATAAGTTGCTCATAACTCAGCAAAGTGCCTCAGTAAATGACTAAATGCGAACTCAGCAAAGACATTTTTTTTTTTTTTGTATTCTCGACTGAAGACCTGAGTACACTTCTGACATGTTTGAAACACATTGTCGTTATTGCCCCGACAGTTTTTCAAACCTAGTTTAAGTTTTTCAAGCAAGTTGAGGTCTACTTCTTCCATACCATTGAGCTTTATGAGAAACTCCTGATAGCACTCGTACAAGGCTTTCATTGACGCAGGCTTTTCTGACAGAAACGTATCGAAGTGCTACAGTCAACTGGTGTGCGAAGCGTCAGTCAATAATGAGGGAAAAGTAACGTATGAGTTTGATCTCTTTTAAGATTTCTTGCAAGACTTTTGTCCATCATGTCTATGAACTCACAGCATTGTCAGACGACAGATAAGAATTTACCTTTGTTGCCATATTTTGTCAGATGTTGGGAAAGAAATGGATCAAACTCACTTCAAAGAGTCTTAAGAAAAGCCAGTTTATTGTAGATCCAAGTTGCTGGTTGTCGCCCCTGAATGGAAGACCTCTTGCCGACTTTGTGCAGTACTGATACATTTATAAGTAGTGTGTATTATATTAGTGGGAATGTGAATTTTTCATTTTTTATTATATTTTTAAGAATATATTTTACTTTGCAATTATTTTAAATTGTAAATTATTTTATTAAATTGATAATTATTTTAAATCTTTTATTTTCGGTTTTTCGCGATATGCTCATCCCTCCCCCAAGTAGGGTTTTCACACCCTCCTAGGGGGACGCGACCCACTGTTTGAGAAACTCTGCGATAAAGATTTTATTTCGAGTTTTCAGAACAATTTAATAACAATATAAATGAAACAAAATACGATTTGGAGAAGAAAAGCCAAGTGATTTACATAATGATTTGGCCGATAGGGAAACGAAGATTTGATAATTTAGATATTATGACAATCCCTCCCTCCTGTCTTCGTTTTATTGGGAATAAAGAAGGCTGTATAACAGGAACAAATCATATTTAATTTTCCGCAACACAAGGGGGTCACTTAATAAAACAACAACATACATCTATTAAGGTAGTTATAGAAAATAATCTTACAGATTAAAGAAGGGAAACAGGCATTCCCTGACTCGACGTGTACACGTCTTCCTTCGGGGGGGGGGGGGGCGATCCCGGGCAGAAGGGGAGGGAAGAAGGAATTCCCGCTTCTCAAAAAGAACAAGTGGTGCCCCCTGGCTGTCGCTAATCGTCAAGTGAGGTAGAGCTTAAATGGAGTTGTTACAATATAAAAATGAAAGAAAATAATTGTTTTTTTAATAAATATTAGGCAGTTGTACGTTCTCTGTAATTTTTTAATTCTTTTCTCTTTTTTACCCTCCAATTTTTTGCGCCCTAGGCATGTGCCTAGCGCGCCTAAGCGGAAAAGCCTATGTGTTATTCTGATGTATAAGCTATATTATTGTAAAGTTTCATTAAATTCCATTCAGTTGTTTTTGGGTGAAAGAGTAACAAACATACACACATACAAACTTTCGCGTTTATAATATTAGGAAGGATATAAACATATGTTGTCTTATATTCATATATATCGTGAACAATATTGAACCCAATTCCTTAAATTATAATAGTAATAGTTCCCATTCTATTTTGAATGCCGTAAATTCTGGCGTATAACGCGCACTTTTAACACAAAAAAGTAAGATCGAAATTTACGGGTGCGCGTTATACGCCAGGTATAAAAAGGAGAACTTTAAAAATAAAAAATAAAAGATGAGCGTAGAAAAAAGTTAGATTTCTACTTAGATCGAAATACTGTTTATTTAAAAGAAATGGCATTTCTTATAAACAGGCTTCATTCAGGCTTCTTCGTAAAAAAAGGTGTGCGTTATACGGCGAATATACCTAAAAATTAAAAATTACAGCTTGAAAGTATAGGTTCGCGTTATACGCCGGATTTTACGGTTTACTTTATAAGGGTTTACTTTTAAAGAATAACAGAATAGTCTTGCAATTTTTAGAAAATCAAAAGTATACATAACAATGTATGTATTCCATTATTTATTTGCGGTATAATAAATCAACAAAACCGTAAATCAATTTTATTAAACGTTCATATGTAATAAGAATATATATTCCGAATTCTTTAAAATTAGAAAACAGATTTTTTTTTTTTTTTTTTTCTCTCTTTTTCCTAGAATGCAGTAAAATAAAATAGTTTACTTTTGTATGATGTCAAACATGAATTATTATTTTAATTATTTTGTAATTATTGTTACATAAATAAAACAGAAATTTCATTTTGTATACGTAATTACCTGTATTCTGTCTTCGCTTAGTGTGCAATAGCCTGAATTTAACGTCGAGTACATTTTCAAATAGAAAAATGACTCTAATTTCCTGAAAATTTTTGCAGCATTGTAATTCATACATCATTTTATAATGTAGAGTTTTCCAAATTTCAAAATATTCCATAATTAACTAGGTTTTTTTTTATTTTTACATATAAAAGAATAGCTCGTTTAACATTACGGTATAGGGAAGCACTACCTGATCTTTGTGTCGCCGCTGGCCGGTCAATGTTTGATAATTTTTCCACGGCCTTCTGAGGTCGGGATGTTGATTATCTATATTTTAGAACAGGGGTGGCCAACCCGCTGCATGCGTACCACATTGTGGCACGACTGAGCTGTAACAACGGCACGCGAAAACTTACTGAAAAATCAAAAAATTTGAAAAGATTATAAATACCAAATTTTTAAAATTTTATAGGAAAAAAAGAAGAAAAAACCCATCAAACTTTGTTTTAAATATACTTAACTGCATTATACTAAAAATTATTGTGTAAAAAATACTCCTTCAATTGTTGAGTGCGCTGACTTTTCAAAGGTAATGCGCTCGTGAGAGTTTGTTATTTGGTGGAGTGTGTTTTAAAGTATTTGGAAAAAAACAATGAACTCTCTCTCTCTACCCAATGAGTGTGCGCTACACAAAAAGGAAGATTGCCTTTGGGATTTAGCTTTTTTTTACCGGTACTATGGGACATTTAAATAATTAAAATATAAAATTAAAAAGCAAATATTTTACTTTTCCTTCTCTAATTGATCAGATATCTTCTCTAACGAGCAATTTTTTTTTTTTTTTTTTTTTTTTGTTGTCTCGGTTTTGGAGAAAGATTAACTTATTTCACATTAATGCAGGAACTATTTACCAAAGTTAATACTACTACGAGCCAAGATAGGTTTAAAAAGTTAATATCCAATTTACAGGATTCATTCAGAGCTAGATCCTTTTCATGGATCCTTTTTCGTGATTTCTCTGAAAAAGATAAGTTAATTATTACTCATCTAAAATCCAAATCGAAATTATTGACGTACAACACCATACTACACTGATAAGCAAATATAAGGAATTTATTTCAACTGAAAGAGATCCAAAATGTTGAATTTTGGAAAGTTGTACCAGCAAGCAATTTTCCAAATTTACACTTTTTGACGGTCAGAGATTGTTGTGGGTTTGGATCAACATATATATAAAAAAATATTTTCTATTATGAACATAATAAAATCAAAATATCATTCAAAATTAACCGAGATGCACACCTAATACAACCTAATTTTGTAAGCATCTTCGGGAACTAATCCCTATATAGATGAATTGGTAAAACAAAAATTACGAATTCTCTCTCTCTCTCAAAAACCACACATTAAGAAAATATTGACTATTTAATAATTATTAAGAATTAAATGTTTCAAGTTACTCTTTTTTTATTTTATATCTAACCAAACTGATTTGTGTGTGAACCTGCAAAAAGTACAAACAATAAAACATAAGTTTGTACTGTTTTATCTTATTAATTATATTATTTTTAAATGTCTACTACTTAAACTTGCATAAAAAATGGCCTATCGGCATAAAAATTCCATAATATATAAGCCTATAAGTAACTTTTTTTTCACCTTTCCATATCCTTTTATTTGTTGGAAAAGTTGGAAGTGGCACGCATAAATATTTTTTATCGGATAGTGTCACTCTTCTCAAAAAAGTTGGCCACCCCTGTTTTAGATTGTTTTGATTTAATAATTTTAATTTAATTGTATTTAAATATACCTTAAGAATAAAATACAGTTACATCAAAAAATGAATATAAAGTTATTTCCATGAAAAGTCGCGCAAACCCGAGAGAAATACCCCATAGTAAGTAAAATAGAAATAATTTAATGTTCCTCAGACGGCCCTGTACCATTTGATCCACGGAAAGGTACCGGTTGGAGGTCCGGGGATTGGGGACCATTGGTATAGGAGAAAGAATGAGAAGCACATTTTATACCAGAAAAAAAAGAGAGTAGTATGATAAAATATGCTGCAGTGTGTGTGTCTGTAGGATAGCGAAGCACAAAATGTTATATTAACGTTACGTTAAAATACTTTTATTCCTAGAAAAAATATTCCAAATTCGATTTTATTTCGTAGCATTACTCTAGGACAGCTTCATTGACACCAATGACGGGTTTTTTTTTTTTTTTAATCTTTAAAAATTACATTTCCGCAGCTCAGATATAGCAAAGTTTCATTCGAGTTCATCAAAGATTAATTCATGGATATATATTTAGGTTACTTATACATTCAAAAATACAAAATTACAGTTTATTTTTGAAAATAAAAGAAAAGACTACAGTTTTTAAAAAGACTTAAAGGGTGACAGTATTCTTAAATATATCGTGTGCAGAGAACCTTTATTATTTTAAGTTACTCAGAAGTGCGCAATCTCATTTCATATGTATTTTTTTTACATAACTTTTGGAATTAAATTTTTAAAGATTTATGGTAATTCAAATGAGTAACACTATTTCTTGCAATAAATTTTTTCATCAGGTAAGGATGATTTCTGATCGTTTATTTTTGTATGCAAGTTACACTAATATAGGATCCATGAATGTATAAAATTTATTTATTTTGCTTTTCGGTACATATAACAAACTAATTTAGTTATTAATAATAAATGAAAAATGCAGTAAGAATAAAAAGAATTGAGATGTTGACAAATGCATCTTTGTTAAAAATATCCAACCGGATAAAAAATTGTAGTTTGTAAGATTATTTCAGGAAGAAAAAATTCTTCAATAAAAATTTTGCGCATCATGTATTAAAGTATTTATTAAGAGTATATTAAAAATTAAATAAACCAAAGTCTTTTTTTAAGCAAGGTTATCGTTAATAATGATAAATAATAATAATTGTTTTTCACAAAATATTGTTACAACGCTTAATTTTACTGAAGTTACACAGAAACCATTGCAAAAAAAAGAAAGAAATTCAAAAGGAAGTTAGATGCCTTCATGAAAATTATGTGGACAAGGTTGTCTTTAATCATCAGTAAGATCACTTTTGTTTGGATCTGAAATTAAAATATTTCAACCGATTAGATGCGATTTCCCTACAATTTTCGGTTTTCCATGCGTTCTGACCACTTCTGCAATCGTTTCTGATCTATAGCTATTGATATAGTGAACAATAATTTACATTTCCAATTTTTATCGCCCATGATTAAACCAGTTGCAATCAGCGCCATCTATTGGGAGAATATAATTCTTTCGAATATTTGATATTCTTCTTAAATATATTAAAAAATTTTTATTGCTCTGTTGAATGTGTTAGACAACTTTAATTCACTTTGCACAGCAAAATTGAAACAAAAATGTACAGAGCTTTGACTCGGCAGTACTCTTATGTACGGTTGTAAATACAACCCCCCGCCGGGGAGAGGGGGGGGCCTGCACCAATTTTTCCCCCCCTAGAGAATCTGAAAGAAGAATAGTGTTAAACATAAATTGCAGAGATTAGCCATTTTTTTCCCTCTACCTATGTCAAAAGTGTCACAAATTTCTACAGTTTTCCATTATTTCTATAAAATTGTATAATTCGAAATATTTAAGTTGTTTTGGTAATTCTTAAGATAAAGTTATCAATTTGTTTAAGATTACGGTATCAATATGAGAAAGCAATTGTTATTTTGTTTTACAAACATATTGGGCTTTATTTTTTCTTTCGACACAGCCTTAGGAGAAATCTCCTAGAACGTGTCACAGTTACAGTGTCATGGCGGTTTAGGTTTTAGTTTGTGAACGCCATTTGTATATGAATTTTGTCGGCTAATTCTGTTTAATTTTGTGCAATTCTACAGTTTTAGTAATGAGCCATGGTTTGCAAAGAGGAGGTATATTTATGGTTTCAGAATCTGAGAGGCTCCAAACGTATAGAAGCTATGTGTTATTTCTTAAACATGTGTTATCCATTAGAACTACGATTTTATGGAACTTGCATGGAGGACTTGGGGAGGAAAGATTTCTACGTTTTTAAAGACGATGAAATTAAAGCTAATGAACTTTCAGAGGTTTTAAAAATCAGGAGTATTCATGAACACAGTACTCGAAGCAGACTCATCGTTATGTTAAGCCTACTTAATTCGTCAAATACGATTTGTGCAAAAGAATTATTCAAGGTTTTATCGGAGGAAATAAAAATTGAAATCCTGGCTTCACTGGGAGTACTTTCCGATTTCAATTTGCTGGAACACTATTTACTAGTTTTGACACTTGCTCAGCATCATCCTGCGTTTACTTTTGAGCAACAAACCTTTCTTACAAGTTTGAGTCTTACATTGGAAAATTACGCAACTGAACTCAATTCGAAAATGAAATGTGAGGTACGAATTTTTACATGTTTTTAGAATTATGTGAATTTTATTTAAGTTCTTGATATATGTGCCCCATTGAAATAAAAATTAGATTCATAACGAAACTAACTTGATTAATTCTAGTTTTATATTTTTTAATGCATTTTTATTTCTATGTGGTAGGAATGTTGGATGTATTAACGTATTATATAAACTTATAATACAAGCAATATCTTTTTTACTCATGTACAGTGAACTCAAACTACATTTACTGATAACAATTGTTATTAACGTCGAGTTTTTTTCCTTCGGTTTATATAATCTGAATTAATTTAAATCATTGATGATTAAGGTTGTGATTTAAAATATTGTTAAAAATTTTATTAAATTTGAGGAATTGTGAAGATAAATTCTTCTATATCTTATGAAATTCTTATTTAGTATAAAAATACAGTACTAAAACATTTCAGCAAATTTGTTTTATACCCTTGTGAATAAGATAGTTTCATTCCTCCAAAGGATTTTAGTTTGTTTGTAAAGATATTAAATGTCATAAAAATCTGTAGCTTTTAAAATATATGGATTTATCATGTATAGTGATAGATGTTTATTTTTAAAGCAAGTCAAACAATTTGTGTTGCATGAAGCTAAAAGTAATCTAACCTCCCTAAAAAAATTTTGATTAAAAATTGGAGACATGTTCGTTTTAGTTGCATAGAAACGTCATTGAAATAAATATGGATAAAAAGACTGTTTTGAAGTATGACTGGCTTGTCCTAACAAAATTAAAAATTAATTCAGTAGTGCATTCATTTCCCCCTCCTCCCTCCCCTATTGCAACCCATTACATAACATTTCAAAAATGATGGGAGTTTTGTCAAACAAAGAAAAATATATCTAAGCAAATTAACCCTGCATTATTTGTTTGCAATTAGCTTTATAAAACAATCTTGAGTTATTTGCCTTATATTTAGTTTTGGAATATTTTATTTAAATTGTATTTTATATCCATCAATGATTTACAGTTTTTGAGTACCTCATAATCCTCTAGATTACAAAGTTGGATCATATTTTAATCTACTGTTTTACAGTCAAATTAAATTTACTGTTACAGCTATTATGAACAAACTTTCAAATTCAATACAGGAAGGGGAAAAAAACACTGTTAATGTAATTACTTTTGTTGGTGAAGTCCTAGTTAAACCCGCTAATTTTTGGTTCTAACATGACACTGTTACGAGGCAAAACCAAATTGTTTGGAAGCATGAAATAAAATTTTATAAATTAAGCCTTTTTTATATTAAATAAAAATGTAGAAGTAAATAAATTGAATCAAAATTAGTGAAATTATTTTACAAATGTTTGAATAATTATGGATTTCATTAATAATAAATAGGAATGTTGATGTAATTTAATTAAGTTATATAACTATATTAGAAATAAAGGGAAAAGCTTTGATGTTTTAGAAGAGGTACCTTTTCAATCAGAGTGTACATTGTGAAATAATTTTGCTGCCTTATAGAATCGCCGATCCAAGTCATCAATCGTGTACTTAGGCTCATCCAAATACGTTTTCATCGCAATTTTCAGTTGTTGGATGCAAATAAATTTTCATTCATTTACAATTAAAGTACTTTTTTCTTACTTCATTCATTCAATTAAGAAAAAGTAGGTACTTTCATATTGTACCATTGATCAATTTCATCGAATCAAAAGTTTTTAAATGCCACAATATGCAACCAATAGTAAAATCTGTTCGGTGTTCTTCCTCATGTTCAGACACAATGAACATTTGGTGATATTTTTTGATTTGAGGGAATTGGTTGACAGTATAATGCGTAAGTACTCAAAAGTAGCACAATAGATATGATATTAACAAATCTGTAGCCCACAAACCAGCCCTTTGAGCACAAAATGGTGTAAAACTTGTCTAAAAGTTTTTGTTTTTTTTTAATCTTGGGAATAGGGTTGCCAACTTGGTATATTTATTTTGTCTACTTGTGGGGACATTTTCATTACTGCCTGTCAGTAGGTTCACACACACACACACCTGGGATCCAAACTTCTATTGTCATCAAAAGTGTATTGCACTTATTGAATGTGTGAAGGTTGATAATTTTTAAAAAAGATAACTATTATTTTAATATTTATCATAAGTGACAAATTTGAAATGTTGCTGATAGTTCACTTAAACCAATTTCTCCTTCAAGTATGTCCCCATTAACTATTTGGTGCAAAAAAAATTTCACCAATTCAATACCAAAGAAAATAGTATATTTAAATGGCTTCTGGAAGAAATGAGTAAAATACAGGATTTCCAAATGGCAATAGAAGGGGGGGAATGAAGGAAATATATGTTTATGTTCGTTTTTAATAACTGCTGACAGTGAATATTTCAACTATCTTTAAAATAACTTTCCTTATTTTGAAAAATTGTCTTTATCAAAGAATATACAATAATAAAAGTTTGGAGGTAAGTTTTGAATGTTTCATCCTATATATAAAGATTTCGAGCTCATTGCCATTTATATTTCATGAGCTGTTTATTGAAGTATAACTTCGTATGGATGATTTGATTCTTCAAGAAGCATTTTATGGCAGATCATGTCTCTAGCAGAATTAGTGTGAGCACCAGTAGTCAGACTGGGGTTGACTTTTAGATGAACTTGCTGTTTACCCAAGAAGCAGTCGTCTACTTTCCAACAGCTCAAAATTACAATAGATCCTGGCAACATTCACTATTTTATCAAGTTCAGCTTTCATTTGTTATTCAACCACACAGTATGGCTTGCCTTGTCACGAGTTCGAGCCCAGTACCACTAAAGACCCGCCGTGTAGGGCAGCGATGCACATTAAATCTGTCAAGAGCTGAAACGTCCTCCCATTGGTGTGGTAGTTAGGAGAAGGGGGTGCCAGCTCAGGTGTCGTCCACGTCATTTGACCATGGTTCAAAATTACGTGGTCCATCGCCAAAAGCCCTCGTGTAGCTGAACAGTGCAATGTTAATATTCAATCAATCAACCACACAGTAAAACATTGATTCATCCCACTTTCAGTCCCTCCGAACACCTAATTACCATTGACAGGCTTATTCATAACATATTTTGTTTCCCAAGCATCCTTTCATATATCTCTACAATCATTCTTAGTCCATCAACTGTAACACTTTCATTCATCACAACATTTATGCAATCCCTCGAAATATTTTATAAGTTACGACAAAAATTTTTGGCATCAGAAATTGGTTGGAATTTACTAATTGAGTGGAGAAAGTTAATATGTACTTTAATACATCTGTATTCCTTCAGTTCTGTATCAGTGTATAAATTTGATTGCATTGGAATCTGAAGAATATCATGAAAATAACCATTTGGATGAGCAAAAGTATAACAGTGATAGCTTTGAATAGGTTGGTACCTTTAGAAACTATTGAAATTCCTCACACTGTACTGTCTGATAAAAAAAGACATTTCTTCAAAATAAAGTTAGTGCATTTTTCATCAGTAAAGTTATTTAAGAAGTAGAAATAGCCTTTGCCTACTTCTAAGGATACTCATACTGGAATTTGGAGAATCACCTGATATAGGTTATTAATTTTTGCATCTCAATGGGATTATTGTAGCATTCTTTTATAATAATTAGTAAGATTGAATTCTTGATGAGTATTTCACAGAAGTTCAACAAAAGTATGTTGTAATTAAAAAGTAGTAGATTAGTGTGAGGTAGTGTTTTTGCATGTATTTACAGAATAAGGTAAATTCTTAATCCTACCCTTGAACTTTAGCTTTTAGAATCCCAACATTTTGAATATTTTAATCATAGTTATTATTATTATTATTATTGTTAAATAATTTATATGTATTTCCAATTTCAATTATTTTTCAAATTTTATGCTTTTCTTATAAAAAAATTAAAGGCTGCTTAAATTTTTCTAAGGAATCTTACCTGCCAAGTTCTTATGTGCCTGGAAGAATACCTTCACATGGCATGCAAGAAAAAGTATTTTCTAATGTACCCCACTCATATCGTCATAATCCACCCAGGTGTTCAGATTCTCAGCAGAATCAAGGTATTTGTTATTATAAGTATTTTGAGAAAAACTTGTTTTAATTTTTCTTTTTGTAATTTTGAAATGTATTGACTTTATCTGTGGTTAAATATATGCACACACACAGTGTAAAAATGTTTCTCTTTTTTTCTTTTTTTTTAAATAACATTTATATTGTTGCATTTAGTTATAGTTTTTATATTAAGAAGTTTATCTTTCAGAAATTGAATCTCTAATTCGAAAATACATATAAAAAAAATTTAAGTTTTGATATACACACATAGTTTAATTTAAAATTAAATAGGATATATTGTAGCTTATAGTATCGAATGTTGTGAACTTGTGAGTGATAATATATTTTAAATCTCTTGGACTTCAGTCTTGATCCCTCGGAAAGCCATTAATTTGAATAATATAGTCTGAATGATGGGAAAAGAGGCAATTTTAAGAAATGGGCTTTTGGGGTGGGGCAGGCAGAGATAAATTTTGATCATTTTTTAAAAATTCTGTATTAACACAAAGCTTTAATGAATGTTTTTTATATTTAAAGGTTTTGCTTAACACCAAATGTAATAATTAAAAGTTACTTCAGATGATTAAATGATTTAGTATATGGAGGCACTAATTGATAATTGTAGCCTAATTTTCTCTCTCGATATATGTTTAATGAATATTTACCATAAAATCCGGCGTATAACGCGCACTTTTAACTCAAAAATTAAGATTGAAATTTAGGGGTGCGCGTTATAAGCCGGTTTTAAAAATGTGAGCTTTAAAAATAAAAAGTTGAGCATAGAAAAAAATTAGACTTGTATATGTATCGAAATACTATTTATTTGAAAGAAATTACACTCCTTATGAACTTAAAGGGTTTTAGTTCTAGAAGTATACTATTTTTTCTAAAGCTTGTAATAATACGCCGAATAAATGACTTTAAAACATAAAAACATTGCGCGCTTACATTACAGGTTTCTTCGTAAGAAGGGGGTGCGCTTTATACAGCAAATATACCTAAAAATTAAAAATTTCAGTTTAAAAGTATGGGTGCACATTATACGTCGGATTTTACAGTATAGTATTAAACATATTTGTATATCATCATTTGTGTATTAATCTGAAGCTGTTTGGTATTTGTGTCACAAAAATGTAAATCATATACCTTTAATAAGTGTCTTATGACAGTGTTGTTCTTTTTTAAATACTGTAAGTTTTGTAACTAAGAGTGTTCAGTTGACTTTTTAAAAAAGGAATAAATCCTTAAGAATTTGGAAATCTCTGATTTTATATCACTTCATTAGCTTTGTTCAAATCCACTGCAGAATCTAAATACAGTAAAACCCCGCTTAATGCAGGGTGTACATTCCATCAAAGTAGAGCGTAACATGAAACAGTGTTAAACGAGGTTATCTCATGATGTAAAAATAGGGGTTGGGGGAAAATCAGTAGAAAATTGGTCAGGTATTTTACCATTAAATTGATTATGTGTTTTATAACAATAAAAGGAAAATTTATTTCTTACAACATAGAAACATATAAAAGTAAAATTCCAAGTCAGTATGTTTACATTTCAGATCATTCAGTCTCTTCTGTATTTGCAATTTTCTGAATTTTTATCTTCATGATTTTTCCATTATAATAGATTGGCTTAATGGCATGTTGCATTCAATTTTGTCATCAACCCGTATGGAAAGTCATTTTTCCATTTCCTCTATTGTATTATTTCTAGAACGGGCAATTCTAGTTGCAGTTGCCGATGGCTGTATTTTTTCTTTATTCTTAAGAATGATCCTTATTGTTGAAGTTGCCAAATTCAATGCAGCACCAATTTGAGATTGATGTTCACCAGTATATAATCTTCTAATCATTTACATTTTAATTTCTAGTGAAATGCTTTTTCTTGTTGCTTTATTTTCATGTTTATTATCACCCATAATTGAAACTAAAAATCATAATATTTGTCACTATAGTAATCATTATATTATATAAATTTATACTTACAACAACAGGAACAAATCTTTGAAACAATCAAAATACATTCATATAACACTACAGGAAAGAAGAAACACAGATAAACTGCTTCGAATATCGGGAAAACCTAATGCTGCATGCAATTTCGGGGAATCCCACTATTCAAATAAAAGAGCGTTAAGTGGGGTCTTTTTTTTTACTGTATAGAAATTAAAGCAAGGTACAGTAAAATTCTCTTGCACAAGGAAGAAAATTTCTATTAAATATATCAAATAATTTATCATTGTATTTAATGTTTTCAAGAATTTATTTAATTATAACTTAATGTCGTTTTTATAAACAGTATAACTTCCACTTCCACAAAAATTCCTGTTTGAAACCTAACTCTTGACTGTTCAATATATTGTGAGCCCCATGATTCTGGCTTTTAAATTTAATTGTCTCTTTGGAGGTTTTATATATATATATATAAGTAAGAATACACTGAGTAATCTTTAAAGAAACTAAAATGACAGTACTGCAAAATACATTGTAAAAACCTTTCTTCTTTGCTATGTTATAAAGTTTCTGACCTATAAAAACTTGATTAACTTAGCAGCCTATTTCTAAAATAATAATTTTTTTAACAATTTCTTTTGTTAAAAATGATTACATTGACAAAAATGATTATTTTTAAATGTTATATTTTCATTGTAATAGCAAATTCCTGATTTTTTATCTACTCGTATTTTACAGTTCAGATTACCAGTCTGAAAGTCAAACCTCCACATAAAAAGATGTGCTTAAGAATTAGAGTATGTATATTTGTTACTATTGTGTATGTAGATATTTGAATACATAATTTTCTTATTAATAAGTATTGACAAATTCTTGTTTTCTTGTTCTGTAGGTTGCATGGGGAAACAATAAAGTTACAGATGCCTTTAAAACTCCTCATGATCTGCTTGTCTTCCATCAAAAGGTTTTTTTTACATTTTACAACTTTTTGGCATAATTGTTGAGAAAATTAGTTCTTTGTTTTGAGTTTTAGTTAATTAAAAACAGTGACAGTTATTATTCTTTAAAATTTTATATAAATCCTTCTTATAATGAACTGTTTTAGTTATTGCAATTGTATTAATATTTTAAAAACTAACAATATTTTCCTGCTTATAAGGATAAGTTATGTTAAAAGTGCAGTTAATTTCTTCTAATTTAACTTGAATGATTCAAACATTGCATAGTCTTATTCTTCTTTCTTGGTTTTCCTGCAATTACTGAGGGGAAAAAATACTTCTAATATTTTTTAAATATGAACAAAAACCTACATTTGAGATTAGCTAATGTATCAATTTATATACATTTCAAAAGTTTGAACTGGAAAATACACACATTATTTCACAATATTGAATTTTTGCTGTATAGTTTATATAACTGTATGCAGCTAAGTATGATTTTAGAAAAGAAAAAAGTGTTTTGTTTTTTTTAATTAGTTTGTGTATGTGTAAGATTTGTTGAAATTGAATTGAAATATAAATATTAGTTTTTAAATGAAAGATAAGAATATTTTTACATGAATAATTGTTATTTCAAAGTGATCCTGTTTTCAAACATATAATTTTCTAAAGTGTAAGAAGAGTTTGTCGTACACCATATAATTTCGGGGGGGATAAGTGAGTTTTTATGACTAGATCCTTTTACAATTTTGAACCAGAAGAGGATTATAAGATCTTAGTACTTTTCTAAAACAAGGCATGTGAAAATTGTATATCTTTTACTTTCTGTCTTTTAACGTTATCCTATCTCTTGTGTATAAATGAAGTCTTATTTTCTTTAGTTTGCTTTTTCTTTCCCTTTATTAGATGGTAAATATTTTGAATGTTTCGAGGGGGAAATATGATTTTTTATTGTGGGAATGACTAGGAATTTATTATTAGTTGGTGTAAAAACACATGTATAAATAATGCTTTTATTTAACTGAACTTTCATATTTTATGAAAATGTGATCATAAATTTTTATAGAATATAAATAATTTAATTTGAAAGATAAATTAGTTGCATAACCCTCTCGCTGCGTGATTATTTTATTACGTATTTCAAATTTATATTTTAGGGTTAAAAAATACACAAAAAAATGTTTAAAGAGTTTTTATTTTAAAATACAGACTTAGAGCATAAAAATCTGAACTTAAAAATGTAAATGCGTTCCCTTTAAAATCGCTGGATGTGCAGTGAGAGGGTTAAATTTTTATTGTGCTTTATTCTCTGTTTTGATGTTTTAAAATTTCTCTTTAAACAAACTATAGCTTTTTATATATTGTTTTAGAATTTATTATAAAATTTTAATTCTGACATATGTATTCATTTTTCTCTATTATAATTTCTATGCAAACAACTACACATAGACATGGTTAAGTTCATGTTTAATTATTTTTCTAATTGCTTTCTTAAAGTATATTTTAATTTTTTATTTTATTTAGTTAGTCCAATTGTTTCCATCTGAAGCAAAAAATAACAATCAAGATAAATGTATACCACCTCTTCCACGTAAGTATTTTTTTTTTTAAAAGTAAAAAAAAATGAATATTTTTTAAAAATATTTTTTGATATTTTTTTTAAAAAAAAATTTTTTTTTTTGTTCTATTAACTATATTGATGCGTGTTCTATGTTAGAATCATAATAGAATGTTTTTTTATTGATTTCTAAGCTATCCTAAAACATTTGCAAACCTTTTTATGTAGTAGAATATTTCTTTCTTTTTCTTTTATAGATTTTGTATTTATGATGTAAATAATGATGTTTTCAATATTTCTACCTAGTATTGTAAGAAGATTTTTACTAGAAGTTTTGTTTGTGAAAGATTTTTAAAAAGGAATAAAAAGGGAAGATGAGAGCTTCTTTTGAAATTGTTAATGTTTTAATGAAAAGTAGTTAAATTTAAAAATTCAGAAAATCAGTTATTCTTATTTAGAAGCATTTTGGATAGAATTATTGTATTTCATATGTGTTTAGTTATTTGTAAAAATATTTTTTGGAATGAATCTTTATATGTTTTTTAATATAAATCCTATGTTTTTTATACTTATTGGTATATATGTCAGGTTTTGAAAGCTTTTTATTGGATATCCAGTAGTGTCTTTTACTTTATTTATGCTTTGGATTGTATAAAAAAATCAAATATACTATATTTCTCTGAGTTTGAAATCACAGTTAGAACTTAAAAAAAAGACTGCATCAAAATTATGTAATATGTAGGAATAATTCAAAGCTGTGTGAATTTATTAATTTTAAAAATTAATAATCTGAATGTATCTACTTATTACCAATGCAACCTGCCAATTTTTACTCTTGTTGCATAAAGTTTATGCTTTTACACCTAGATTTTTCATTTTTGTGCATTTTTGCAAATTTTATATCTACTGCTTATTTTCTTCTCTAGATCATTTTTCTACTCATTATAAAATAAGTAAATGCTTGCACAGAATCCATAGGATTCATATCCAAAGGATTTTTTTAAAAATTAATGCAGTTCACCCTTTTTTCTGCATTTTCATATTTCATTAGCTCTTGGGTTCCTAACAGATTCTTGTTTTGTTATGAAAATAACTTTTTTTAGTGTTATTTTTCCCCCCTCTGTTGTAACTTTTTAGAACTCCACTCATTTTGTGCTTTACTCGCATTTTTGTTCTCATATGGCTGAACTATTGTTTTCATTGACTGTTCTGCTCACTACATTTGTAGTAAAGGCTAATTACTTTCATTAGTATCAGAATTTATATTTACTTATTACACATTCACTTCAAGAAATGTTTTTAATATGAACATGTATGTAGTTTTCTTATAAATTCTTAGGCCGCAGTTAATGAATTTTTAGATAATGGTATGAAAGTAGCTGTTCTCTAGTCTATTGATCCATCTGTAATATTGTACTTGTCAATGAGCAAGCTTAATTTACATTTTGTTTCTATAAGGGTGATTATTTTAAAGTACAAAATTTATGACAAATTATATATTCCAAGATGTGTGAGGAAAATGACTATTCTGATAGTGATATTGTTCCTTTAAAAAAAAGATACAAGCATATTTTGTTTGAAACAGTCATTGATGGTAATACTTAATCAGAAACTGATATCTGCTCTGTGAAATGATATTGATGTATCACCAAGTTTCGAATCATTTAGAGAGATACCATTTAATACACATATGCTAAAATATTTTTAGACTTTTAAAATACTTTGATTTATATGAAAAGTTTGTGAAAAATAACCTGGTGCTAATGAAATCAAGACTATTTCTGTAATTTAAAAGAAATCTCATTGATGTGCCTTAATAATTAATATTTATAAGGATATTGTTTGTTGTAATAAACATTTCATGTAATATTATTGATGAGCCAAATTTCCTTTTAAAAAATGAAAGTACTGTATCTCATTTAATTAAATATCTCATTAATAATTTAGAAAAATATTTAAATTTGTGTATATGATTATATTAGTTTATTTTAATCATGTAAAGTATGTATGACACGTATAGTTATGTTACGTAGACAGTATTAAGATAAAAATTATCAAGAATTTTAAAATTGAATTCATTGTTATCCTTATTTTTTTTCTAGATGTCATTGGAACTTGGAATAAACAGAGTAATATAAATGATAGCATAGCTAGTGCTGCAGCTGAGTACATCCAGTAAGTATTGTTTATTTTTGAAGGGAAAATATTTCATCCTAAATAATGTATGACTATTCATATCAATACAAAGGCTAGAATATTGTTGGTTTTGTAATGATTTCTTTATTTTCATACTTCACTTTTTTTTTTCAGACAATTAAATTCCCGCCTACCAAGTTTCATTTTTGAAAGTGAATTTTTTAAGAACTTTTTTATGCCTTCTTATCCAAATCGAGCTGCTCTTGCTAGAAATAATAGAATTGCTGACAATAGCTCGATAGATGTGCCTCAAAGAAGCTCACGTCTACGCTCTTTAACAATTTATAATTCTCGAATATCTGATAATTCTCCAAGGCATCATCCAGAAAATAGGCAAAAGAACTTAACTGCTACTGGTCAAAGAAAACAATATGAAAATGGGTGAGTTAAGATATTTGTCTTAAATTACTAAACGTCTGTAGCATAAATGAATTTTTTGTGAAATTTAAATATTTTCTTAAAAAATTACTTTTGTGTTGATTAATCTTTTTGTGTATAGAATATATTTTATATTTAGTGTATAATTGATTCATTTCAGAAGCAATATGTGTTCACGGCCATCTCCAGTGAATTCTCCTATTGAGTCGCCACTTTCTTCCCCATATGCTTCGCCTTTGAATTCAGAAACAAATTCCCGTGCACCATCTCCATGGAATGTTGCTCCTTCAAACTTGGATCGTACTGCAAATGTATGTCCTGAATCTCCAGGAATGGAAAAGATACAACCTAAAGAAATGATAGAACATTGGGATCCTTTGCGAAATTATAAGATAGATGAGGTTTCCTTTTATTTATTTACTTTTTCTTTGTTTTTCATTAAGATTTGTCTTCAATGTTGTATCAAAAATATTTTTTAGCATGCTTTTACAAGTTTCTCTTGTATGTAAGGGAATCTTGAAACTCTATTTTTACCCACTTAAAAAGGTCAGATGAATTTGAAATTTTGCACACTTGTCAAGAACAATAATTTCATATCCGCTGACAATACAGTAATTTCATATTTTTGTTCCATTGTCCTGAACAGGATCATCAGGAATAACAATTTCCAGATTTGGTGACAACTAAAAGATTAAGAATAACCCTAAAAGAGCGAAAACGTTTTTTTTTTTTTTTGCATCAGCAATTTCTTATAATATAAACAATTGTCCAGTCTTTCTGAAAATAGAAACAAAAAAAGAGAGACTCATGCATGTGAAAAAAAAAAAATTGTTCCAACTCAGGGAAGGCCAAATTTTTTCAGTTGTGGGGCAAAAAAATTTTTTAAAAATGCATATGAATAAATGATAGTTTAAAAAACTTAAAATACATGCCTTTACTGTAGATCAAACTAAAAATGAAAAATATAAATTATAGTTTAAAAAAATTTAAAAAACATGCTTTTATGGTTAATCGAACTAAAGAGTAAGAAAATAATTCTTAATATAAGAATAAAATGATTTACAAGAAAATTAATGTCATTGTGGTAAAAGTGTGGGATGCTTTGTACTAAATTTTTACACTAAGCATTTCAGAATAGAACTAGTAAGAAATTATAACAATTGATATAACCTGAATAAAGATGCAGCTTTTCAAGTAAAAATGAAATTTTATTATCAAATATACCTAGTTAGTAAATGAGAATTTCAGGTATTAAATTTTTCTGCTTGATATTTTTTTAAAAAATTTCAGCTATTGATAATGAATGTTTTTAAGTTTTAAAAGATCCAAGAAATATGTTTCATAATCTATTTATCTTTTATATCAAAAATGGAAATTGCAAAAAAGATGGTGGTGTTTTTTTTTTTTTTTTTATCCCTCATGAAATATTTTATTTCTAACATCACAAAAATAGATAGTTAACTAACTTTTTTAAATGAAAAAGCTTTCTCATAAATTAAAATTGGAGGGTGAAAATTCAGTTTAAAAATTTTGTTATAAAAATTTTTGTTAAATATTTGTTATATTAAGATTAATCAGATTGAAAAATAAAATATGTTTGAACTCTGCTATATTTAAATTCTTTTGTTACAATATTGTCTTTACTTGCATTTTTTAAATATTTTTCCAGAAATCTCCATCAGCAAGCAATGCTTTCAAAATGTATGCTTAAATATTTTTTCAAAATTGTTTCTACAAAGTTAAAGCTAATAGATTTTGTTTTATCTTTGTTTATAACATAACTCAGTCCATATGTCTGTATAAAATGCCAATTTGCTTTATGCTATTGAATCATGAGATAGGCCAATTGTATTTTCATGGACACTGTAAGACCTTTAAACCTCAACAATTGTAACATGTTTCAACCTTTGCATTATAGTGATTATTATTTAAAAGTATGAGGCCTGAATATGCTTTCCATGAGTTAAAAAAATCATAACTATCTACTACAGCTCTAATGCTCAGAAAAATTTAAAACATTTGAATTAATACTTCAAAAGTGAATATAAAAGAAAAAAATAACTTTAAATATTAAGTACAATAGGGATAAAGCAGATAATTAAAAATATCTTCCTTTTATCTTACATGAATAAGTTTTTCCATGCAAAAATAACACAAATGAATTTTAATTTTCCAACAAACCCTGTCTAATTAAAATAGACCATCTTATATTTTTAAATTACTGTCTTCTAAAGTATTTAAAAGCCTAAAAATTCATATGCATGATTATTGGTTAACCCTTCAAATTTTATATAGTAGCACTATTGAAATTTCACTATATTAAGACTTCGGGTTTTTAAGTTATTTGATGTTATGGCATGGCAGTTTTACAACTTGATCTTTAGAACTTTGTATGTATGTATGGAGAGATTTCTTGTTATTTTAATTAAAGTTCAAAGCTGAGTGGTAGTGAATCGCGCTTCCACGGCACAGGTCCAGGGTTCAAATCCTGGGTTGTGCAAAGTTGACTCAGCCTTTCATCCCTTCAGTAGGTCGATAAATGAGTACCAAGATTTCTTAGGAACTTAACACTTTTACACTAGACTGACCACCTGACCGGAACATCTGCTAATGCATCTCAGGGCAAAGGTCACGTATACTGAGAGGGGAACAGTAGGCCTTGGCCCTCATTGGGCTGTTGCACCTCTGAGTTAAGTTAATGAAAATTGTAACATGAGAATTTATTTAGAATATTCTCTGCTTATGTGAAAGAAAATTTATGTATAGTATTAAAATACTTTTGGAAGTTATATTGTGTCAGTGTATATCAAATGGCAAATATAATTTTGTTCCCCTTTGAAGTGTCAGCAGGATAACAATTTTGTTCCGTTATAAAAATTCCAAAAAATGTATTTTTTGAAAATGACTATTATATAGATTTGAAAATATGTTTTACATTCTATTTCTAAAAGGAAATACCTGATTAAAAATCTTACTTCACTTATTAATGTATTAATAATTTTTTTTATCTATATTGGATATTTATCATTTTAAACATAAACTTTGTTTAAAATTTTAAAATATTTTGCAGAGTATTTGTATATTTTTCTAAGAAAGAATAAATTATTGTAAATATTTTTGATAAAATCTGAAATGGGATTTATATGTGTCCAGAGAATTGGATCAATTGCTGTGAAAAATAACATCTTTCAGTGTTCACTAAATTATTAAAAAACCAATTATTAAATATTTGTTTAGATAATTTTCCCTAAAAGCAACAATTCTTAAAATTTACTTTATATCTGGAATTTTGAATTGTATTGTTGGGATACTGATTTGCTATATATATGTAGTTCAATGAAAAATCTTTAAAATTGAAAATCTTAAAAAAAAAATGATCTACCAAGGGAATTTAAAGTCTTTTTTCCTGTCCCAAAAGTTTAATTGAATCTGATTTCTCAGTTAACATATTTAGGTGATTCTTCCCCTCCCTCCTCTATATTGTGAAATAACTTTTAGATGCATTATGTTTATTAAATTCCCATGTATATGATTGAATATTTTTTTTATCCTTATTTCCAGTTTGATTATAAATTTAATAATGATTTAAAAAATCCACTGCTATAGTTTTTTTTTTTGTGATTTGTTGTCGATGGAAACAAGTACCAAATTATGCATGTTAATTTTTTACTAATTTGCCTCTTAACTATATTATATTTTAAACACCATAACAGATTTTTTTGAATTGTTAAACAGCCAGATTCATAATCATATAAGTATTAAAATTTCATTGCAATAAATACTCAAAGGAAATGTTTTATTGTTCTGTGTGATTAAATAGTGTTTTTATTCAGTGAATGTGTTTTTTAATTTTAAATCACTTTTCAGGTTCAAGCAATGCCCTTTCAAGAACTTGAAAATTTGGGTGCATTTACCAGTTCAAAGTTGACCAAGGATCCCGATGCCAAATGGTAATTTTTTTATTTTGTTATTTCAATAATTTAAGATTTTTATACTGTAAAGAGTTACTTGTAAACTATGGAAACGGTTTGAAAGAATTATAGTTGGAGTGTTTGTTCTCTGCATCTTTCTCTCTTACCTTTATCCCCCAAAATTTATGTAGTTACTGTTAAGAGAGGCTTATTTATATTAGCATAATGAATGCATTTATAGATATTTTCTTGCTTGTCGTAAGGTATAATCAAAATATGCATTAAAATAGTTAAACTGTTTCTTTTTAGAGTTGGATATTTCCTAATGGGGGAAGGGGTGTAAAATATTTGTCAATTTTAAAGAGCATATACTACTCCAAATTATTTTAATAAATGTGCTTATATATACAGAGAGAGAGAAGTCATAAGACCCTCAAAAAAGTATATACATGTCATACTTGGCAAGTTTGATTCCTGTGTGCATTTCTTTGCTAAATGGTTTTGCTCTTTAGAGGTGGACATAATGTTGACAGTGTTAAGTGAAACATCTTTTTATGTATTGTTGTTATTTGTTAATATAGTGATTTAGTAAATATAGTTAGAAGGCAAAATTGACTGCTCAAAGAAGCAAGTAACATAGGAGTTGGCAACATCATATATTGAACATCAGAAATAATTGTAAAATAGTACCTACAATATTTATAGAGAAGTACTGTAATGTTATTTTTTGAAAAGTTATTACCCTCCCTCATTTAGATTCTAAAAGAAATCTTAAAATGAGAGATTAGTATGTGTTTTTCCTAATGTCTTAAGGAATATTTTCTACATTCATTATCATTTTCTTTCAGTGACTATTTGTCTTCATGCATGTTATGATTTCTATATTCCATAACATGAAAAAGATTTCATCTTTGCTATTTGTTTCTAGCCCTCCAAATGGAATAATCGGTTGTTACATTCCCAAAAGTGCTCTCTTTTTGAAATCTGGTCCACTTACGCAGCATAATAGCAATGACAGTTCGCCAGTTTGTTCAGAATATTCCAGTCCTCCACAAAGTCCTTCACCTGGTGAAACTTGCAATCAAAGTAGTTCTCTCAGCTCTGGCACTGAAGAGAACATAGAGAAAAGTAATAATTTGCCATTTAATATCAAACTTTCTGAGATTTTTTTTTTTCTTTTGTGGATAATTATAATGATTGTTTTTTAAATTTTCAGCAGTTATTTTTTATTAGTAAAATTTTATTTTTTCTTAAGTTATATATAATTATGATTTTAGTCATTTGAAATCTATATTTTGTTATTAAATAATTGTTTCTTGAGATTAAGTCTTAAGCTATGATAAATTCCATGATTGTTAATATACTTTTCCAGGACAAAAGAAATTACAGAACGCAATCCTAGAGTTTAAACCTTTCTCATCATTGTACCTAATTAAAAAAAAAAATTTTATTTGATTATACAATAGTCTTACTCACAAAAAATCGAAACTTAATCATTTTCCTTCCAGTTACACAAAAATTTACAATGTTTTTATGTAATCAGTTAATGTGTGATACAATTAATATAAAAACAATATTTTGAAAATTTTAAAACAATATACAATTATAAACATGTATAAAAATGATTTATCTCAAATATTTATTTAGTTTAATTTAATTAGTTTAAATATCTCATCATCATAACTCTCTTCACTGCTTATGAGCAATATGAAAACTAAATAGTACTTAAACATACCTCAAATTAACCCCAATTAATTTAATATTTATTTATAAACATGTATAAAAATGATTTATCTCAAATATTTATTTAGTTTAATTTAATTAGTTTAAATTTCTCATCATCATAACTCTCTTCACTGCTTATGAGCAATATGAAAACTAAATAGTACTTAAACATACCCCAAATTAACATTTTATAGGTGTGAAAAATTCTGCCTTCTAATGATTACAAAAAAGTTTTTTGGAATTTTCCAATCTAATGCATTTATTACAACTGTCTCATAAATCAGTTTTCCCATATGTGTACTAGTAACATAACTTTCTTGGGAGGATTTAATGTGAAAAAAAAGGCTTTTATGAAATATGTATAAATATGTTTTGATTGCATGTAAATTTCATTAAATTGTGTATGTACGTATATATATTAGTGCAATAAATATTGTTTTATTTATATTTCTGTCTTGTAAAAATGTTTCTAATTATATTATGGACTTTTTTTTAATCATTAGGATCTATATCTAAAGCTCTTACTGAAATATGCAAGATTGATGAAAGTGGGTCTACTGTTCCTGATTCTCCTTTTAAACGAACAGATGATGAATCTGTCTGTATGAAAGGAAATTTAAATCGTTCTTCTGTGTCTGTCATTCCTTTTGCTGCACCATACAGCTCCATTGTTACACCTATGCCTCCACCTCAAAGTATGAAACCTGCATACTTACCAATAACATGTCGAACAAACAGTGTACCCCAGCATCTCAGCCCAGGTGCAGTTGTTTTTGATAATCAATTTTCAAGGGTTCCCTTGCCAAGTGCTCTTACATTTCTACCAGGACCACAGAGATCCCATGCTGCTACTCCAGACAGAGTATTATCTCCCTCTAGTCTGCCAATCTCTACAGTATCACCATTTCCTGTTGTGACATCTGGTTGCACAACTGTACCCAGTGCTACCTGCAGTATCACAACACATAGAAGTAGTAATGTGACTACAGTTACTCATTCTGGAGCATCCAGCAACAGGTATACTCCTAAAAATTCTAATGTTGCCAGAGACAGTGATATTGTCAGTAAACCAGTACAACAAGCAGCCGATACTCCTTATGCTACTGGTTATATTTTGAATACTTCATCTCCGTTGACTGCAGTCTCTTGTTCGTGCTTTACAACGAATTCTGCTCGACCATCTCCTGCTCCTTCACCATCTATAATGTCTCCAGGAGCCACGCCACAGCCTTCTGCTGTGCCTGTGTCAATGTCATACCTAGGAATGCCATACTTGTTTCATTCCATACCTTTTCTCCAGGCACAAACACCAGCTAATGGCTTTGTTCCACAGCCTGGAATAGCAAATTCTGGACAAGGTTTCAGCTATACACTACCAAATGGAATGACTGCAATACCCCCAGAGCTTATATATCCAGGACAAACTTTTACATTACAGTCCGCATCTACACAGAGTAATCCTTGTCCTGTTGCTACTCCAGCATCACAATGCTATGGAGCATTTCCTCAAACTTCTGCTGTTCCAGTGAAATTGGTTACTTGTTACAATTGTGGAAAAGTTGGACATCGTGGACCAGAATGTAAAGAGCAAACTATGGATGATATGAACAAGTCAGGTAAAATTCACTCATTTTCTAATTTTAGATATTTATTACCTAAATATTCTATAGGGTGGACTGAATTTTTTTTCTTCTGGTCACCATACTCTTAAAGTTTTCTTTCGCCTAGCTCACCTCATCTTCATTTCTTATCTGAGCACTTCACCAGTTATATTAACCCCTTAACTGGTGAGGGAAAGTAATGAAATTCACCCCTCATTGACACTTTTTCCTAAAGGTTTGTTTTGTTACGCTGTTTGTTGAGTTAAAAGAAAAGGTTTGTTTATCCACCTAAAAATTCTTTACTTTCTCTTTAAAAAAGATAAAATAATAAAATGAAAATAAATTTGATATCTAGAGAGTTGCAATATAATTAAAAATAAATTATAACTTATCTGTTTTGTGGTATATCCTGAAACATGGTTGAACACATAAACAAGCATTACATTCAGTGCATTCGTACAAAAAATTAAAAAGCTCCTATTACACACGGTAAGTGAAAATGACAGCAAATGAAGATAGAAAAGAGCACACTCAAACGAAAAACTGCATAGGTATGAATTTCCTCATTCCTGGAATATACCCTTTCAAATTCCTTCACCACCTCTTCTCCGAAACAAGTAAATTCTTTAGAAGCACTGTCAATCTCATGTTACTGTATTCTAAAACTATGGGACTAGTTTTAAACAGAGCGGCACAATACAAAAAGTCTTCCTTTGGAAGGACGAGTATACACGTCTGGGGCACTAAAGGCACCAGCCACTCCACTTAAGGGATTAAGGGTAAATAACAGATTGTAACTATATTTTCACTTAGGGAATAAATCCTATTACTGTGTAATGGAACTGATTTGTTATACTTATAATCATTATTTTTAGTTTAATAGAAATGGATAACTTCTCTGAATATTTTATAATCATTTTTTAATTTTGTTTAACTCTAGTAGTAATTTAAACAATATTTTTAAGACTTATGAATTGCAAATTTATGTGAATGAGTGCATGTATAATCTAGGAATTGTAATTTATTTATTGGTTCCACTGTAGATTAGATCAAAAAAATTTCTGTGGTATAAGAACTAAATAATTAAAGGCTTTGCAGCATTTATAATAATTTTTTTAAAATTTCTTTTTAGGTAAATTCCAATTAAACTTCAGTCCTCTACCAAAGATATCTGATTGTCATGAATAGTTTTAATGGATATTTCTTAAAGTAATGAAAGAATTAAAATTGTGTATGTGTCATGTGTTTGAAATGCCTAGCTGTTTTGGCAAGCTGATTTTATTTATTCTGCTTCTCTGTATTATAGTCATCAATATTTCTTGAAGCACTGTTAACTGTCTTGTTAAGTTTCAAAATGTCTGACAGATTTAAAAATCTGTGGTTGTTTTGAGTGTCTTCATTAAATGAGCTAAATATATTCTAAAAAAATTTTGAAAGAGATCTAAAGTATAAAAATGTAATTTGTACATATATATACATATAAACATAAATATATAACTATATATATATATTTGCTCCTTTTTCTGCTTTATTTTAATGTCTCCCTCTTTAACCTTAAAAAAGTGTAGTAGCACCTCGAAACTTGTATGAATGCCAAAATAAATAATGAAAAGACATTGGTTCTAGTCCTCGTGAAATAAAAGGAGTAAATTGTCCTCTCAGACAAAAAATATGAAATTATTGTGTATAAAATCATTTTGTGCTTTTTTCAGTTCATGTTAAAAATTTATTTTGTATATAGATATATGAATATTATTTAATTGTATTATATTTGCTGTTTGTTGTGTGTGTTTTGTAGTATTTTTGTACTTGTAATTAATTAGTCAAAAGGTGATTTATTTTCTTCTGAAATAATATTACATTTTAAACATACTAAAAAATAAAAAAACGAGAGGATTTTTTTTTTTCTTAATTGTAAAAATATTGAAACTTGTTTAAAAAAGTGAGCATTTTTGAATTTGATACAAATGATTGAATTTCATTTTCTTTCTTTTTTGCAAAAAAGAAATATTAGTACAAATAAAAATGAAATAAAATTATTTTTCCTCTATTGATAAGGATCTTATATTTAAATAAAATTTTAGTGTTGTGTTAAAAGAGGTCTTTGAATTTAGAAGACGATAATCCTAAGTTTTATAAAATGATAAATTTTATATGGGACAGAGGAAATTATGATTAGTTTTGTGTTCTTGTTCAGATCTTTTTAAGATGATTTACATATTGTAATTTTTTATGAGAGATAACTATTTTAATGGATTTAGATGTTTACCTTATGTTGAATTATATCTTGATAAAGAGGAAAAATTTTTAGAATTTTAAAAATTATATTTTTTATTGGCAAAAATCATGGTTAATAAAATATCTTCTACAATCGAGAAATTAAGCACAATTTAACAAGTTAACTGGTTGTTTAGTTGAATGTTTAAAGTTTTTGTTGTTAATCTAGAATTTTATATTTATTTTGTTACTGGTAATTTATTATTTTGCATATTTTTAAATGGTTTATTTTAATTGTATTTATTTAAATGTGGTTGAAAATGTTACATTTTAAAATTATTTCCTAAACTCTCCTTGCTTCGAATCTAGTGTTTCATTACAGGAATCTTGTTTTACATTTCTCTGGTAATATCCTTTTGAAATTACTGTACCTAAGGTTTCCCCAATTAGTCTTTTTAACTGTATTATATAATCTGAATTGAAAAGTAATTGTGATTTGATATCATCGAAAACTAGTGTGAACTTAAGCAATAATGTCAGGATGAGCAATAATTTATCAAGTTATTTTTCTTGATGATAAAATAATATATACTGTTTCTATAAAGTTAACTCTTCATAATTATTCATTGAAAGTGATTTTTTCTTAGAAGTGATGTATGTGTGTGCATGTTATGATCAATTTTAAAGTTGATTTTAGCTACAAAAATAACCATTTAACAGTTTTGCAAGCAGTTGGTGAAAAAGTGATTTGCACGACATTATGTACATATGAATTGCTTTTGAAGCAGTTTTAAATTATCAATTGTATATACATTTTTCTGCATGTTTGAATGTTTGCATATGTTTTTGAAGAGTGTGACAGATATAAATCTTTAGTTGCCAAATTTCAAATAGAATATATTTCAAGGATTGCCTGCTGATGTGTATGAGACTTTATAATTATTTTATGAATTAGAGATATGAAATGTTTTATGTAATTATCAACCAATTATTGAAATAAATGATATTTGATTCAAAATTTTGGGTGTTTACTTTTTATATTGTACAGATTTAGGTGTTTTTTAGAAAACTAATAATTGAGGTGGTATAAAAAACATATGAATGCAAAGGAATGCTAGGTAATTTTATTCAGTAAAAAATTTAATCAATTCATGAATTATGGAAAAAACAGTTTGTAGATAATTCATTACTATTTTGTAATATAAGTTAAAATATTGAAAATTTGTTAAAATATTTCATGAAGTTTATTATAGCTTTACATTTATGCCATAGCATCAGTTTTACCAAACCAGTTTACAAAAGCAAAGTTTTTAGTAATATAATTTATAAAATAATTACTTGAGCTTAAAATTATTTTCTAAGTCTAAGCATTAAAAATCATACACTATCACCATATCCAATACAGATTGGTCTCCAAATTTTAGATACAATCTGTTTTTTATCTTACAGAAGATGAATACACAGAAACAATACATTTCAAGGAATTGTACACCAAACAGTTTTTATTGACTACAACACAGAAATATGAATACAAAATTTGTAGGGAAGGAAAGAAACTTGGCAAAAAAGTCTATTCTTGGAGAAAACTGTACATCACTTTTATGTAGAAGCATTATAAAAATTTACTCCCATAAAGAATATTCACGCGCCGCCGCCCAACACAATGTATTAGCAGCATAGACTTTATAAGCTTCCCATTAAGTTGATGTCCTCTGAAAGGGAAAGTAAGGGTCAGGCACAGAGTAGCTTTTGTTTCAGCTTCTGTATCGACCTTGAAGGACTAATAGCAGCAATTATCAAACAAGAGATAGCCCTAAATAAAAAAATAGTGTTTTTCAACCCAATTAACTCTTTAAAGACCAGGTAGTGTTTTATCATGATGGACTAGTGTCATAGTCTTTACATATATAAAATTGAGGAATTCTATTTTTTTCACCTGTTTATTTCTAAACATTTACGCATCTTCACTATAGACAATGCTCTCAATTTGCGAACTGGCAATTATTTTTTGCAGACAAGCGATTGAGAATCACTGCTTGGTTGGATTCAGCTCTGGAGATAGAGTTGACCAATCCATTCTGTTCAAATTATGATCCTCAAAAGGCATAGCAAAATGAAGTTGTGTATTATCTGTCAGAAAGAAAATTCTTTTCCAATAGTAGCTGGATATGAGCATCCTAAATCGCTGCATGTGTTCATTCATGGAACACTTGTAGGTCAGTGCAAACACTGAGGAATCCCTGCCCAAACCATAATTCCACTACCTCTAACTAACTTTCAGCAATGTTTCATTGATTGTATTAGGTGCCTCTTCAGAGCAGAAGACACCCTAAATCAGCGTTCGCCAACTTTTAGAACTTTGTGGCCCAATAATATGAATTCAGAAAAAAGGTTTATATAATAATTAGAAAACTTATTTTATTTATGTGAAATGTACCCATTTCAAATAATGAAGCAATAGTGTTATTATTTTTTAACAAATGAAATATTTAAGTATCACACACACAGATTTAGTGTAATGTACCAATTTTTCTGCAGACTACAAAAGAAAATTTCATGGACCTCTAGTTGGCACCTGCTGCACTGAATCAGGCTGCAGTGGGATTTTAAATTCATCTGTGAAGGAACATTTTCTAGGTACATTTCTACAGGAACATTTTCTAGCCCAACATAAATGAGCACATCTCTCGTCTGTTGAGAAGGACACATAATTAGTTGTCTTGTATAGAGACCTGTATTGCATCTTTATACTGTACTAGTATAGATTCTTGTTCCTGATGTAACATGCCTAGGTACAGTAGTGCTCTCCAATCCAGTTGTAAGAGCTAGAAAATAGTCTTTAAGTTTCGTAAGTCATGATGGTTTGAAACTTCCCTTTCAGACAGAATCTTCAGAATTTAAACTAATCTCACAGCAGACCACTCTGCCAGACACACAACGTCGAGCAGCATCAACCTTGTTTCAATCTAAACGATTGGTCGCCACCTTAATGAGTTGAGTAAATAACTTATATAGACTTTTCTGAATATTGTCAGCGAAATTACCAACAATACTTTGAAGATCAGTAATCATGCACAAATCATACATGCAAAGTTGAAAAATTGGATTTTTTTGCTTTTTTTCCTACTTCTATGTAAATGTCCATTTCTTTAAAATAAAAGTGGTCACGCTATCTTTTAATATTTTTTGTTTAAAAATTCATTACTATAATCGTCTAAACTATGAATTTTATTGTTATCATTTTCTTTTTTTTTAATGGTGAAAGTCGGAAAGCTTGTACCTAAACTGTTAATGGTAAATAAGTTTCAAGTAAATTTATGATAAGCTTGGAATTTTTTTACAATTTTTGTCAAGATTTGAATTTTTAATAAACAATTGCATGAAATTTTTTGTTTTGTTTAAATGTATAAATGCCATGTATCTTTAATCTCAGCCTTTCATGCCTTCAGTGGGTCGATAAATAGATACATGGCAAGCTTACTTGGGAACTAAACACTGGGGGGGGGGGGATTTGCTTCATACTGACAACCTGACTGGAACATCTGCTCATGCACCTCAGTGCCCAATGTCAGGAAGACAGTTGGGCACAGTAGGCCTTGGCCATCATGGGCTGTTACACCGCTGAGTTTCTTATTTATCTTTAATGTTTGTTTTTGAAAATTGATTGACAAAAAAGAAAGTTCTTTTATTTCATTTTTAAAATAATGAATTTATTTTACAAAAAAACTTAACTATATATAAGGGGGATTCTAATAGCTTGTAACTATGTATAGTCGAACCTCTATATAGCGAACTTTTTCCTGGAACATTTCACGATTTTCTTCGTAAAATAACCTCTATAGCGAAGTGCATTTTCTATAAAACGAACTTTTTCTTTTGTGATTCAATTTTTGTTCTCCCTTTTTTTAAGTACTTCTGAAAAAATTTCAAGTTATTCTCTCTTTAACGCATTTTATAGTAGTCATAAATCTTGAAATGGTTTTATTAGATCCTAACTCGCCGAGAGCAATAGAGTTCTGGGCGTTTCATCCAAGAAGTGCAACCCTTAACTCGCATTGCCCAGTTCACTAGAAACATCTTCGATATCCTCTTGTTGTCCCGTGTTCTAATTATAAAATGTTTGTTTAATATTACTTGTATACTTTAAATTATAAAATGTTCTTTAAATTCATTAATTTTTGTACAAAATACAGTGAATTCTTCGACATTCTTTTTTCTTGTCTTCCTTGCAGTTTTTTTCTTTCTTTTTTGATGGGTAATATTTATAAAATAAACACATATTAATTTTAAAAAAGGTGTGAATAATTATTTTTTTTAATGTATAGTGTTTATGAATTTAAAATTTGTTTTATGTGTTTTATAAATTATATTAAAAGATAAACCTCTATATAACGAATTTTCCATGTAACGAACTTTTTCCTGGATTTAGCGACTTCGTTATATAGAAGTCCGACTGTATATGTATTATATACACCTATCATTTACAAGCTTGTTAACTGATAAATAAAATTCATTATAACAGAATTTTTGCTTATAAGTAAAAGTTCATAATGACTTAAACATGCTTAAGTTTGTGTAAATCATTTTTCTGTAGTGCCTGAGCAATCTTAAGGTCAACTTGTATTTTATCACACCTTTAAGCTGTCAAAAGGAAAGGAATTTCTTATTGTTTTTCATTATTTGTGAAATAATAAAAACAGGGTTTGATGAAAGGAAGTCGTAGTGTAATATTTGTTATTTAAAATAACCAGTGCTGTTTGGTTAACTGTCATTACATTTTTGTAGTTTTATGTAACAAAAATTCTCTCCATTCAAATAAAATACCTAGTTCCTATTCAACAGCTTTAGAAACCTGTCTTTTTCCTTTAAATTTTTAAAATGGAATGTAGATTGATATAAGTGTTAATCTTGAAGGAAGTTACTTTAGTTTTTCCGTGTTAAATTTGATGATATATATTTCTAAAATCAACGAGAGTTTCTCCTTACAGCATTGTGTCAAAGAGATAAGAGGTTGCAAGCTCATTTTCATGGAAACGTGGAATAATAAAGGATGATGTACTTTCTATTTAAGTTACCTTCTGGATGTGGTGAGGAAGTTAGAAGAATGAGATATTGATTCTTACACTTAACAAAATTTTAAGATCACCAGAGAATTATGAAATGATATTCTAGTGTGATTTTAATTAACAGTATTTTCTTTTAATATGGTACAGTGCTCATCCAATCAAAGAGAAAATCGATATGCAATTTGTTTTATGTTTTATTGAAATCAACTGGCAGTATGTCGTGGACGTTAATATTCGATTAATAAATTAATTTTATCTAAAATGTTTGGGTTTTAATGAAATTTTTTTACAACAAAGCTCTTTCTTCGATACTGGATCAGAGTATATTTTTTCCAGCCTACACCCACCAAAGCGACTAAAGCCGCATTCACACCAAGGCGTACAAACGTCGAGTGT
>BMAV01004988.1:171519-186566 GCA_019973955.1 Trichonephila inaurata madagascariensis
TAATTTTAATTTAATTGTATTTAAATATACCTTCAGAGTAAAATACAATTACACCATAAAATGAATAAAAAGTGATTTAACTCGGAATATAATGGGATTCCTATGGAAAGTCGCACTACTCCGAGAGAAATACAACACGGAAAATAAAATAGAAATAATTTAATCTTCCTTGGAGACCCGGTAGCACTTGACCCACGGACCGGGAGTCGGGGATCACTGCCTTAGTGGAATCTAAGCTTCAATCCACATATTTCGTGTTAAAGCATTGTAGTTAATGCTCCAGACTCGCCGATCTTTATAGTACCATTCTTAAGAATTTTAAATTATTTTTTAACAGTAAAACTCTTTAATCAAATTGATTTAATTCTGCAGCCAATGGAATTTTTTAAGAGTATATTTTGGAACTGAAATGGCTACGAGCAGAATGTATAAAAAAAGAAAAACAAACAATCTTGTGTGTCGCCGGCATTTCCTGAGTAAACGTATTAAAATAGAATGCACAGTTGCTATTAAAATAGGTTAAATTGTATTATTTGTGGAAGCTATTTTTACATTTGAGAGGAATCATTTAACAAATCTGTGTCATAAAGGAATACAATTCTTTGTTTTGGTTTAATACCGTGTTACCTTACCTTAAAATGATCTAATTACCAGTCAAAGATAATACTCTATTAATAAGCAGTTTCGTTATTTAAAAAAAATTCTTTTTCATTTAACCATGACTTACTTCGTACGCTACGGAATAAATGGGGTAATTCATTATTAATTTATACTTACCATATTTTTTTTCTGTTTTGTTATAAACTAGTATTTAAAGTTTTATATATTTGTACGCAGGTTTTTATGTATTAAGGTTTTATTTAATATTATAAAGATTTTTATGTATTCATATTAAAGTTTTTTTCATGTTTTATTATTATTATTTGAAAACATATGTGTTTATATTTTAATATAGACCTCATTTTTGAAGGAAAATTTATTGTTGAACTTTTTACATTTATGTATTTTTGTCGTCAAAAGATGTGCAAATTATTAAATGTATGGTGTTATTATTTTCAGTCTCAAAGTTTTTTATAGAACAATACATCAATCCATTTTATTTAATATCCTTTTTTTAAAATTTATTGGCTGAAATCATCTTATATAAATATTGATGTAAAAATACATTTTTAATTTTCTGAATTTAAATGGCTCAGGTATTTTGTAATCAGTGAGAAAATAATTCTATATTAAAATACTTTGTAAGCATATATATAATTCATAATAATATGCCACCATTCTTTTTGTAACAATATTTCGGTGTTGCAAAATTAATTTCTCTACAAAAATAACTGAAAGTACAGTATTTTCATATGTGTTATACCAGAGACTCCCAAACTTCTTTGTCTCATGAACCCCTAGCCACGTTTTTCATCCTTGGGTAGACCCCTGCTTACCTAATATTAAATTTTTGCACATTTTAACTTAAATGTCTTTTTGACAGCTGGTATAAAGCTACTTACTTTAAAAGATTTAAATTTTTAACTGTTGTGAAGTATAGTGTTTAAAACTTAAGAATCGCTTGTTATTTAATTTTAAAAAATTTTGAGATTGGCAATTGTGATGAAACTCTTGCTCACTAGGAAAAACAATTAAAAACTTTTTCTCGATATTCCATAATTCGGGGTAAGTAACAGGAATGCTTTTTATGGCTAAAATTGCTGACATCCTTTTCTAAACTTTACTTTAAGATCTTCGTTAGTGTCTATTCCAATCAGTTCCTCTTATAATATGACATTTATTTTCTTCAATGTGAACAAATCATTTCTTAGTCTACTGTGGTATTACCATAGTCCAAGGATTCTCAAACATATTTTCAAAATCTGAATAGAGAGCATTTAAACATTGAACGTAGGTTAAAACTTCATTTTCCTGGCAGATTGTCTGTGACAAAATGAGAAACTGGGAAAATTTGTGATGCCCAATATTATACTGCTTTAGCGTAATTCTGGGAAGAAAAGCTAAATGATGGTCCTTGTTTTAATAAAATATATGCTGCCACCTTGTAACTGTGCAAATTAACCTCATTAAATTTAGTAAATAAATCTGTAAGGTAAAATCTGATTTCCCCTTGATTACATTTTCTTTTAAAATTAAAGACACAATCTGGTTTAATGAAAGCCACTATTGTAGACCCTCGTGAACCTCTAAATTTTTTTCCACTGTCATGGACCCCTTGCAAGTTGTCATAGACCCCTGGGGATTCCATATAGACCACTTTGGGAATTACTGTATTTTACAATCCTGCAGTTTTGTAAAATAAAGACACCACCAAATCCTGCCATCCTTATTACTTTGGAACAGTTTTTCACTATTGGATGTGTATTGTAGTATTTGTGGCAATGTCTTTTGATGTGAAGAAAATGATATAACAAATAAGCACCAAATTGTCAAAGGTATAAAGTTGATGCTTATTGCAGCAGCTTAAAGATGTTTACTGCATATTACATAATTTGTAATTTATTCTACAAGCACTGTGTAAGATTTTTTTAGAATGCATGAAAAACGTATATACTTGTAAACATGTAGAAATGTTAAGTGTAATGTATATGATTTTTTTAAAATTTATAAGAGACCTTACAAATAAATTTTACAGTCAATTTTAAACCACATATTTAAACAAAAGTAAAAGTAATGTGCTTTAGTTAGAATTAGCAAATCAAAAGTAAAGTACTTCAAACTAATTTTTTTTTAAACTAACCATTTGTGTAAAAAAATTTATATTTATCCATTATATGGACTATGAAGCCAAATACTTGGCAATATGTAGAAAATGCCTAATTCTGTTTCATCATTGTGTTTGTAGTCATTACATATTATCACCAGAGTCTACATTAGAAAAACAGTCATCTACCCATGGTCTTTGATAAGTGTACCAAATTATTAGTTATTAAAAATTTAAAAATCACGAACAAAATTGCAACATAATTTTGGATTTTATTTGATTAAAAATAAATTATCATTTATAGTTCATTATGGCTCAAATTTTTGCAAATTTTCTGAAAAAAAATTTAGCACATTTTTATTTATTTTATATTTTTAAATTTGTATTGTTTTAAGTGATTTAATATGAATAATGCTGTATTATTTGACATTGGCTCCTTGCATTTTTAATCCATTGAAATTAATCATTATCTTACTTTATTAAGATAATTTTATATGAGGTGTCTGAAGAAACAAAACCATAACCATTTGACCATGGTTCAGAATTATGAGGTCTGATATGATAACCAATGTTTTGCTCTTGTATGATATACAAAACTAATTTCCCATATTAAACTTTCTAAAATATATATTTTTTAGATGTGATTTTGGTTTGTGTTATAGCCTATGGTACTTAAAGGATTTCTTTTTCTTCAGTGTATTAACAAATCAAAAAGGCTCTGGAATGTCTAAACAGTATGTTTAAAAAAAATATTTTTTTTTGAAAAATTAATGAAGAATAAAGTGGTTTATTTGAAAAGTTGTATATTCTATTTATGGGATCAATAACTTAATGCCTTAACAAGTTGTGACAAATAATTCAAAAATCAATTTTTTATTCTTTTTCATAGTCAATATTATATTGAAAGTATTCTTAATGTGTGTAATCCAAATGATAGGATTTATTTTGATGTTGGTCAATTACTAAATATCAATGCAACTAAAACTTTGTTTTTTAGGCTATGTTTCTGCGTAATGGATGTCAAGGATTAAAGTATTTGAAGACTAACAGCAGAAACTTATCTATACCTCCTTTGCATACCTCAATAAAAAATGCAGATGTCACTGGACTCAATTTAAGTAGCAAAGAATCTCAAAAAATATTCGAGATCAGAACTTATACTGTAAGACCAAGAGATTATAAGGAATATATAAAATTTACTGAAGATAATTTTCATTTGCGTATTAAGCATTCTAAACTGTTTGGCTTTTGGATTACAGAACTCGGAGGCTTGAATGAAATCATACATATTTGGGAATATGGTAAGAACTAATAGTTATTTATTATTTAATCATAAATCTTTTTCCTTTGAAAAATCTTTCAAGAATGAAAAATTTAATAGTTTAATGATTAATTCTCATAATAATTAATTTTAATGAAATAATAAGTTGATAATAATTCATTTTAATACATTATTTATTTAATAATTAATTTTCATAATTGTTCACTTAGATATAGCTTAGTAAGGAAAAAGTTTGTTAAAATTACAAATTCTCATATCTGGCATATTTTATTTTTTACATTAGATAATCATGAACATAGGGCTAAAGTTCGAGATGCCCTAGCAAAAGATGTGGAATGGCAAAATAATTATAAGGATAAAGTTTCACCCATGTGGATAAACCAAACCAATGCTACGATGATGCTGTTACCTTGGAGTTTAATTACCTTGCCCAGTAAATCAGGTTTGTGAAATTTGTGACTTCTTATTTACTTTATGTATGTTTATGTTGAATAGTTTGTTTGTTTCTTTCTTTTTTCGAAGTTTTGTTTTATGTACATATGTATAATAGCCATTCTAAAGTTATTTTATGTTGAATCAAAAATTTTGATAGAATTTCTCTTTTTTATTATCTAAAGCATAGGTTCTCTACGTGGGCGATAATGCTTCCTTGTGGGCATTTGAGGTTTTCAGGGGAGCAGTAAAAAACCTAGAGTAAATTATAGGGTGTTGAGATGGTATGGAAGGGCATGGGCAGATTATATATATAACCATATGTAGTCCAAAAAAGACTTTTTATGGAGGATCTTTGGGCTGCAAGCAGCCCTCAGTCCCATGTCTGACAGTCTGATGGGGAAGCGACGAAAGTGATGTTTCTCAGACTGCGATATATATATAGTGCATGGCCATTGGTGAAAACTTTTATTCCTCTCTTTTGAATAAAGAAGGAATTCAGTAGCATTTCAATTCCAACAATATCCTATCTACAATTAAAATATATAATATTACACATTTAAAAATATTCGTGGCAGTAGCTATTTCAGATTTGAAAGTAAAATAAAAATGGGGGCTAAAGAAAAAACAAACTATTTTCACCATGTATTATGCACTCTCTTATTTCTCTGGCGTGGGAGGGGAGTGGTATCAAAATATTCACTAGAAAAGGGGGTGCCAGTTCAAAAAAGATGGGAACCTATGATCTAAAGTAATACTGTTTTCAGAAACATTCATCGCCTGCTAACATTTTTATAGCTCTGCAAATATTTTTTATTACAGAATGAAAAGAGTAATCAAATTTAAATCACATAATTTTTTTTAATAATATTTAATGATTTAAAAATGAAGAAACTGACTCTTTGATAAGTATGAACTTATTTCTTATAAATGTTACTTATTCTAATTTATTTCCTTGCTAATGTACTTTGGTAATTTAAAGTACAATTTTTCATAACTTCTTACATTTGAAAAAGACTATATAGATTCAATACTAAAAGTAGCTTAATATGTTGCTGGTGAGAAAAAATTGCACCAGCTTATCTAAGAGAAAATTTACATGCCAATGTGATTGAAGTAACATGCAAGTACCTTTATTGTAATTATTTAAAATCAGATGATTCATACTGCTATATTTAAAACACTGCCATGATGCTTTATTAAATCATGTAAAAAAGAAAAATAATTGAAGTACAATAAACTCAAGTATTGGTATTACAAGTCAAGTATTATGTTGTTTCTACAAGTGGAAACATTTTGAATCTATTATACAATGTTAAAGTTAAGTATTAATAGCTGCTGTTGTTTTTTAATGAAGAGGCAGATGGGGGATGTGGCATAAAACATGCAAATGTAGGAAAGCCTTTATAGCTCTAATATCTAAAAATATTTTTCATGTTCTTAAAATGAAAGATTGAATTATGAAAAAATTATGCCTGAAGAATGAACATATAACTAAACAAAAATCACACACATTAATAATAGTATTTGCTTTAATAACTAAATAATCCCATAACCATGAAATATTAAGAATTCTAAATCAATATCATATATTTTTAAGGTTATTTGTTTTGTAATCCTTTTATTTATTTTTTTTTAAAAAAAAATGTTCTATTTTGTATTTAAAATTCTGTATAGGATGAAAGTTCCTTATTTGTGTTTATTTTAAGGCTGAAATTTGTTTTTTACTCGTATAAAACTGGTTTTTATTGAAAATTTGAGTTTTTTTAAAAATTTTATATATGTGTGTGAGTTTTAATAGTCCTCATTATAGTGCAATGTTAACAAACCTCAATCTCATTATAATGAGTTTTGTGTTCAAATAATTTTAGAATATATATGCAATGGTTGAATTAATATAAACTTATTTTTCTTGCTTTATTTGTTTTATATATTTCATTTATTTAAAAAACTTGACATGTATTAAATTGTTTCACATTAGAATTTAGAGGAAATTAAGAGATAAATAAAAAGGAGGATATTGTAATTGTATTTTTAATATTGCATGTATTAATTTGGAATTTTAATTCACATTTTTCCAATTGTCTAATTATTTAATAAAATCATTTAAAATGATCAATATGAAAACATCTTGTAATTTGCAACTAAACGATTGATTAATGTCTCGGATTATTCAACTTTTATGTATTTTTCTAACTAGTACCAAATTATTTGAACAATTTTTTAAAAATTCAGAATTAACATTTTTATAAACAATATATATATATGTGTGTGTGTATGTGTATGTGTAAAATAAAAAGGAAAAGAGTCTATATAAAGACAAATTTAATACATATAAAAAACTGTATTTTTAGCAGAAAGGAATAGTTTAAATATCGTATCTCATTGTTCATTTTATTGTATATTTCAATAACTCTGTTTTTAAAATTCTGAAATAAAATTGTGCTCTGTTGGTTTCTTGTAAAAACTTGCTTTTTATAAATATTCTTTCAAAAGGTGTTTATGAACTTCAAATATTTAACATGAACAGTCATACTGATATATGGGATGGAAGATTGAAAGCTGCTATGGAACTGAGCTCATTGAAACTAAAAAGTGCCAATTCAGTTCTGGTTGCTTGCTTTACATCTATTTTTGGTCCTCACAATACAGGTATTTTCAAAAATTCTTAAAACAGTGAAATTTATTTTGAATTTCAAAAAATTGAATAATTTCATTAATTTATAATTGTTTTTGCTATCATGTTTATTATTTGTTGTATATTTCTTTTAAAAATATTTAACTATAAAACTTTTTCAATTCAAATTTTGGTATAAATTATCAGAATTATTATTAAAACTAACTGGTATACCCGTTCTTCGCACGGGTGAATTTAAAAATTAAACAATGCAGACTGAAGGATAACGAAGTTTTTAATGAGTTAATTTTACGTGAATTGTAAATTAAACAAAAAGCTTTTTGCATATCTCAGCTAAACAAAAAAACCATGTTCGCTAATTTTTAAGTCTTTAGATATAAAAGCTGAATTTTTTTTTTAATTATTATTATTTATGATGCCCCGTAACTTTCTTGTGGGTCGATTTTTGAAAACACCTACCTGCTCAGCAAAAAGTAACACATTGTTACAAATTTTGTGTAATAAATGCTTAAAATAGTGTAAATTTGTATCTGGATGTGTAACGCGTTAATATTACTTTCTGGTGCATTTATTTTATGTTAAATAGCTGTTATCCGCGACTTCGTCCACGTGGAATTTAACAAAAAAGTGTTTATTCACTTTCAGAGTTAACGAAAAAATAATCATGTATTCTACATAAAGAAATACCTATACTATAAGTATAATGTCATTCTTCTACTTTGTGAATCCACGTTTCTTTTTCTTTTTCCCTTCATTTTTTGTTGAGCAAGGGTTGAAAGGGACACGTGACCTTTGACACTGTCGATGGGGTGAGGACTAAAATCATTAGGATCAAAATAGGTCTAAGTAGCAGTAGGGTGAAACTCGAATACAAAGGAAGCCGCAAGGAAGGGGGTGAAAGGGGCGCATGACCTATGACAAAGCAGTTAAGGACTGTAAAATCTTTTGGATCAAAGGAGATGAACAGGAAATGTCGTGAGTGGCAGCAACCTAATCAAACAGAAAAGTTTGATATAACTGCTAGAAATCGTTGAGACAGAAGGCTTGCAAAATAAAATAGTCCCTCTTGAATAAAAATAATCCCTATTGAAATAAATAATTCCTATTTGCTATTGGGATATTGCTCACTATTTAAATTGGTTTTAATTTTATTTTCTCAGAACCCTAATTTTTTTTTTCTATAATAAAAGTAGCCTAAGTTATTCCTTATAACATTAGCTATCTGCCAGTGATAGTTTCGTAAAAATTGGTCCAGCCATTTCAGAGATTAGCCGGAACAAACAGACTGACAAAAATTTTAAAACTTCATTTTTTCATATAAGTACCTTATATACTTTTAAATGCATTTAGTAAAAAGCTGTTAATTTCAAGTTGCAAACAGACACTTCATTTTTATTTATATGTATAGATGTAATACATTGTTAAGAGGTGTTTTATTTGTCTATATATGTGCAAGTTTTATTCTTTTAATTCTTTTTATCAATACTTAGACCTCATGTAACAGTTATTGTTATTTTAGTTTTTATCTTTAATTATAATTATTTCCATTTAAAAAAGATTGTGGTAGCGTTTCATGCTTCCACACCACTGGTACGGGGTTCAAATCCCGGACTGGGCAAGATCGACTCAGCCTTTCATCTCTTCAGTGGGTTGATAAATGAGTACCAGGCATGTTTGGGAACAAATACTGGGGGTTTTGTGTCAGACTGACCACCTGACCGGAACATCTGTTCATGCACCTCAGTGCCCAAGGTCATGTATACTGGTCCTCATGGGCTGTTGCACCTTTGAGTTTAGTTTAATTAAAAAAAGATTAAGGAGATTTTTTTTTTTTGGTCTTTTGTCATCTTAGGATTATTTTTAAATTGTTAGTTACTTGTTAGGCATTAATTGCGTTAAACTTCAAAAAGCTACATAAGAAAAGAATCGGACATTTCTTAGTAAAATGAAATAAATAAGCTTAATTTTTTTAAATGTTAATTAGTATTTACCTAATTTTGAATTTTTAATGTTTAGAGAATTTATAAAACAGTTCTTTTTCAATATTGTTAATTGTAATACATCATGTTTATTGTAAAACACCTTTTATTTTATAACTATACACATGTGAATTTTTTGTGATAGATTTATAGTTTCTTATTAAAATAATTTAAATTATTTATATTTATTTTTAATTTTGAGTTTAATTAATATTCAATATTGTAGATGTGTGTGATTTTACTTTTATATGCATAATCATTTATATGCTTAAAAAATTAATTGTGAAATTCAAGCTGTTTTTTTTTTTTTTTTAATATTGTAAGCAGTACATGAGACTGTTTATTATATTTTAATGTGCTTCATGAAGAAAATAAATATTTTCTTTCTTTAGTGTATGCTTTATGGCAACATGAAAACTTTGATAAATTTGCATTTTCAAGACTCCAGTTACTTAGTGAGCCTAACAGATCTGTTTGTAAGTATCTGTATTTTATAAATAAGTCCCTCCAATAAATAAAACTCCAATTAATAAAATTCCATTGCTAAACAGGGGCTTAGTTACAGCTGTATCAGCCATGTCTAAAAAAGTGCCCAAAGGAATTTTGATCCTAGTGTTGCCAAACTATATTTGTTTTTGTGAATTTTAAAAGGAGCTCTTAACTTCAATCTGATTTATACGTAAAATGGTTTATTTATTTTATTCTAGCAAAAAAACTAATATAGAAGGAAAAGTTTTAGTGCCTTTTATGGGTATTTGGATTGTGATATTTTAAAGTTATAAAACTCAGCAATATTTTTTTTATTGATATGCTGCTACTTTACATCCTATATCACTGCAAATTTTTTGTATGAAAATTGATAAGGAACTTTAATTATTTAAGTGATTTTTCTAAGTAGTTTTGTGTATTTTTTGCAGTACATGCTTTCTATCATGAAGTTCTCACTGGTTACAGCAAGGGACTATTGCCTCATAAAGCCTCCCCTCTACAATAAAATAAGAAATACCTGATAGTTGTTTAGGTAAAGTTAACAGAGAGGTTTTGAAATTTAGAATCTGTGATTTGATTTTACAGTATTACAATTTTATGTTTTCTGTCCTTTGAGTTTGAATCTGGTTCTTAAAATAAGTTTTAAGAGCTAAATATTTATAGTTGTTTTTATGTGTTAATTGTATCTTTTGATTAGCTCTTTATTCTAGTAAATGATTGTATTTCTCTTGCATTGTTACTTCTGACTTTTAGTAATGTGTTGGTTTGCTTTCTTGAGATGATTTGTAACTTTTTATTATGTTAGGTTCAGTATTATTTTCCGTTTTTTTAAAAAGTTGAATATGAAATATGTTCAAGAAACTGAGGATCCCATTCCTCCTCATTGTTCATTATGTAAAAATTAGTTGGCGTTTGTATGGGTATTATTTTTAGTTTACTTTTATTGTTTAACTGAAATGTACTGTACTCTAATAATTTTTTGCAAAAGGTGCAGTGGTCTTTTTCTCTTTGTATTACAAATAAATTTGTTCACAATTTATGTTAAGTTTATATATTAAATTAATTTTTCATGGTAAAAGCATTATTTTGGTTGTAAGTGTAAAAAATTCATGTATATGTGTAATTTGTTTTATTTATTATTTATCAACTGCAAATATACTTAGTTGCTTAAGGGGCCTTTAAAAGTGAATATATGCAGTCTTCCATTTGCTTCATCCAGAATTTACTAAATCACAAATCTATTATATAAAATATAGTTATGTATAGAAAAGTGAGGAAAGCTATAATTGTACATATTGTATAGAAATTACCTTTTCTATTTATTTTCTTAAAATCTTACTAACAAAAAAAAATTAAAAGTTTATGGAACATTAACCTTTATTTTATTGTTTTGTTCTGCTGTTATTTTCAGTAAAGTAGCATTATTATGCATGTTAAAAGATACACAACATGTTTCATGATCATAAAGCAAACTATATTTTAAATCTGTCAATAATACATTGAAAGTTAAAATGTTTCTCCTTCAATAATTCTTCCTATTTTAAAATTATATGTTGAAAAGAAGGGAAAAAGTTTTTTTTTCTCCCCCTTTCTTATTGGAACTGTGATATTTTTTAACACTTATATCGTAAGTATTTATTTATCTTAAGAAAAACTTAATGGAAATTGTGATTCAAGAATTGTTCAGAATCACAATAGAATGAAATGAAACAAGTTTTAGAGTAATGATAGAAATAATTTTTACTGTCATCTGGTTGAATTCAGAGTGTGTGCATTATTCAGTGCGTGAAAATTTAAACTTTTCTTAAATGCTGCAGTGAAATTTTCTGGGTATAGTAGGAGAAATATTAACAAATGAGCTCTGCCTTAATTATTATTATTATTATTATTATTATTATTTGAGGTTTTTATGTATTATACACTGTTAACCAATTTTGTCAAATAGAAAAATATGGCCAAATATTATCATCGTTTCTGTACAAATGTAAAAACAAATGTCTGCATTTGCAACCTTCCATTTTAACTCTTCTATTAATAAATTTGCAAAGATTTAGAAGAATAGAATTCCATATGTATTTCCCAGTATAAGCTGAGAGTCCATTTTTTATTCAAAAATTTTTCTAAAATTCACATGCTGTATATAAGTTGAATTGAGACAAAAGTCCTTAGATTTTGAAACATTTCACACTGAGGGGGGAAATGTTAAAAGGATGGGATATTTTTCAATGTAATTACTGTAAAGTAAAACACCAGATGTCAATGATAATTTTATTTCTGACTCTAAGAATTATTTTTTGCATCATTTGTTTCTTGTACGCTGAACTGTGCTAGTCGTTCTTTCTTCATGTTTTTTAATGAGCAGGAAGAAAGAGCTTTTATGGCAAATAATCATTGATCTATGTTTCATGCCCTGGAGGAAAACCTCACTGGATGTTGATCATATATGCATCCAGACATCCCAATGAATGAAGTTGAATTTTATGAACAGTTCAGAAAGTTGGATTAAGATCGAACTTTGGACGATTTATGTAACATTTTAATTTATTTTAGTAAAAAATATTTCATTCAAAACACCCAAAAAATTAAAAGTTTAAAATTGCTTGTTCATGGCCAATGGAAAATGTTTAAAAACAAAAACGCTTTTTCTGAGATGGATTTTTTCTAAGATTAGCAGATCTTATATATAATGTATATAATTATTATATTAAACCATATATTATTCATATGTAATTTTTGAAACTTTTCAAGTTAAAGGTAGGGGTCCTATCTTTAACTTAATAAGTTTAAAAAATTCTGTTCAAGCACAGAAATGTACTGTACTGTATTTTTTAAAATCACACACTTGAAATAGATAAAAGATCTAATAGTAACTGCATTATGCACATAAATTCACATAAATATAAATCTAAATGCTATTGTGAAGTTTCATGATGTTTCTTGTTTTGCCATTTTGTTCAACTCCCATAGTCCATTGGATACATACATGCGAGACCTGTATTTTTTGGAAATACTCCTTTGTGTTCTCTCTTCCATAGAAAATAGATTTTAAATTTTAATATTTTTTCTATATAAAATAAGAGAGCAATATTATTATTTTTGAGCATGTGTGATGAAGATTGTGTTTGAACATATACAGACAGGATACAGTCTATGAAAAAAGTTATTTTTGATTATTTACAAACAAGATTATTGTGTTTGAACATGCCCAGATATAGATTTCGCTTGTATATTAAGCTGTTTGATGATGTTTTTTGGATTTGACAAAATTAGTTGAGAGTATAATACATTGATACCATTTTTTGCTAGCTGTATAGTTTATTTGATACAATGGTTGTAGTATTTTAGCAAGACTTTAATAACATTAAGTATAGAAAATTTGGTTTTATCATTAAATTTGAAATATGAGACTTAGTTGTTTCTATGCTAATAAGTGATGTTGTTCAAGGGAGAAAGGAATCTGTATTTTTTAGATAAAAATGATATTAAATCAAAGTTTATTTAAATTAATTTATAAGATTTAGTTATTGAAGTTAGAAGAGAGAAGAGTGTATAAACATTACTTTCTGTACTTTAGAGGATGTTTTCTTAAAAAATGTTTTATGGAAAGTAATTATTGCTGCCGTTGATTCAGATTTTAATTCAATATTGCCTTTGTTACAAATTGTGTCTAAATAAAAGATTTGTAATTTTATTTACATATGATTTTTGTAGCTGTTTATTACTTTAATATTTATAAATTATAGTTCCTTTTTTAAAAGTTATTTCTGAAATAATCTAATTTCATCTGCTTTGTTGAAGCGGTTATATTTATCTTCCCCCTTCCCATTATTGATGCCTACCATTTTCTTTCCTTTTTTTAAAGAAAAGTATAAAATTCTAATTTAATCCGTTTTTAATTAAATTTAAGTCTTTTTAATAAATGATTTTAATAAAGTTTAAAGTTTGATCTTTTAATAAAAATTGTATCTCTTAAGAAGTGGCTTTGTAAAACCAAAATAGATGGGGAAGATGCAAATTTATTTTTTGTTTAAATATTTTTTTTAATTTAAAAAAAAAATTTAGAGTAGTTCTAAATTAAAGATCTGTTCCAAGTCTATTCACTATTTAACAAAAGAATCTGGGATAAATATAAAAATAAATAATGCAATGCTCTATTCCAGAAAATTTCATTGTATTTAGTTTTATTGTAAGTATTGTGCAGAATTGAAAAAATTATGTTTTTAATATTCTGTAAACTTTTGTGGTGTTATGAAATAAAACTATTTTCAAACGAGTATTATTTATCTATGTTTGAAATATAGAATTTTACCTTATACTCTTTCTGTGGAAGAAAATTGTATTTACTCATTACATATTCATATTATATAATTTTTTCTCCTTGATATATAAATATTAAATGTGTGAAGCACAAAAAAAATTGCTATTGTGGAACAATTTGACAATCCAAACTTTGAAATTATTCTACCTGTGAGTTTTTCTAAATGAATATGTATTTCTTAATTCAGAGAAAGAATGTTTCTGAGCAGTTTATTTCAAGATCTGATTATACTCTTGTGTGATGTCATCAAATTTATTTATTTGATTTTGTTTTTCAGCATTTTTGTACTAAAAATTATTTGCAAGAAATATATAATTGTTTGTTGAAGCAGTTATTATATTATAAACTATTTAAAATTTGAAGGACCCTACTTAATTTACTTTGAAAATTTTTGTTTAATTTTAATTTTTGGTCTTTTCATGATATTTACCTTATGATGTTTAAATGATTCAATTTATAATTATTCATAGTTAATCACTAACTCCTAGCCATTGGCAATCTTTGGCAAATTTCAACTTATTTTTGTTTGCACTGGAAAGTTCTAGTGACTGGTTTTTGGACAATATCAAATAGGTTACCACACTTTGTAAAATATTTGGTGATAAATTACTCATTTGGGATTAATATGCAAGTATTATTATATATATTTTGATATAAGTTTAACTTTTTTTGGCTGTCAATCATAATTTTTTTTAAAAACCTTATCATACGTTATGTGAATTCAAGCATGTGTATTTTATGAGTACTTCATAATTTAAAAGTACTCAGTATGTTAATTTATTTTATTTTATAAAACTTGAAATATCTGTTTAGTTTTGTGAGGAAAATACAATTCTAAACTTATGAACATTTAAAAGTACTTATCTGTTATAGGGACCATGAAGCCAAACAGGCAAATCATAGTAAACATGTCAAATTCTGGCTTATTCTAGGTTGCTGATGTCTTAAATAAGGAGCACAGTTTTCAAATATCATCATTTTGTATATAGCAGTTATCATTTTCTTTCTGTAACACTGTTAGCTAGGTTTTCGACCATTTTGCTAAAATTATGAAAATCTGGAATTTGTTTATGAATGAAGATGCAATAATCTTTTTTTCAACCAAAAGAAATTGTATTGCAACAATTTTTTTTGACCAAAAAATCACTTGCAGATGGAAGTAAGCAAGAACTACTGCTGAAGGTGTAACATCATTGGTTGTCAGT
>BMAV01004988.1:187205-200059 GCA_019973955.1 Trichonephila inaurata madagascariensis
TCACTCACCAAAAAAATTGAATGAAAGTATTTGATTTGTTTCATATTAAATAAAATATTTAATATGGAACAATAAGTTTTAGTTTGTAAGCATATATAAAAAACAATATATTTTTGTTTATGTATCGCGCTTCCACACCACAGGTCCGATGCTTGAACCCTGGGCTAGGCAAGGTTAACTCAGCCTTTCATCCCTTCAGTGAATCGATAAATGAGTACCAAGCTTACTTGAGGACTAAACACTGGTGGTTTCGCGTCAGACTACCACCTGACCGGAACATCTGCTAATACATTTCAAGGCCAAAGGTCATGTATACTGAGTTGGGCACAGAGTAGACCTTGACCCTAATGGGCTGTTGCACCACTGAGTTATTTACAGTTGTCCTACAGAAAGATAAATTATCTTATTTTCAAATCTTTCCAGAATTGAAATTTTTCTTGGCCCTAGACATTTATCTCATTTGTTTAGCTCTGATCATGATGTTAAATGAGCTTACCCTTTATATGTTTAAGTGAAAAAGATTCTTATTTATGGAATATTTTTAAATTTTAAAAATGCACTGTCATTAACTTGTGTATGAATTAAAATGTTGCAAATTTTCATGAAATTTCTGAGACACTTTTCTGTAGTAAATTGTGTGCTGTATTTAATTCAGGTTCTTTTCCATTTGGCAAAAATATGTAATGTAAGCATTTTTTCTGCTCCATTAAAATACAGTACAAATTCTGTAATTATGGTCAGAGATTTGAAATGAAATAATTCATATGCTATGTATAAGGTTTAATTTCAGGTATTATTTCTACTTAAAAACTTATAATACCATTTGAAGCCTTTTTTTTTTACCTGAGTTATTTTTGCTTGCTTATTTTCAGCGATTCAATGTATTCTTTTAATGTATGTTTAATGTTCTTTCAACGTATGTAGTGAGTATTCTTTCTTGAGTGGTTTTCTAATGTTTCTCTTTTTGAAAACTCATTCACACAAGGAATAATGGAAATTAAAGGAATGGAAATGAATTTGATTATTTGAAACTCTAAAATACACAGGAAGATTTTGTGTGACAGTATATTAAGTTGTTATTTATTCAAATCTGTGATTTATGTTACTTTTATTCTTATTATTTTTTGTTCATAGACAAGTCATATCAGTCTTAAAAGTGATATTTTAGTACTTTATACTTTGTGTCCCTGTATTGCCAATTCTATTTCTAGAAAATGTTCATAATCGAATGCAAGACAATTAAATTGAATAGACATCTTTGGAATTAAAATTTGTTCCTAAATTTTAATATATTTTGATTAATATTTTTCAGAGTTGCTGAATAATATATCTGAAATTTTTTGAATAATCTAGATCAGTGATTCCCAAAGTGGTGTATATCAACCCCCAGGGGTCTATGACGAACCTTAAGGGGTCCACACAAAAATAAATTGGGGGTCCATGAGGTGTAAATGGGGGTCTACAATAGTGGCCCTCATTAAACCAGATGGTGACTTTAATTTTAAAAGGAAACTTAATGGAAACTTACCTATTTAACAGATTTATTCATTAAAATTAATGAGGTTAATTTGCAATTACAGGTGATAACATAAGTTTGATTAAAACAAGGACCACACACATCCTTTTAGCATTTCTTGCCAAAATTAAGTTAAAGAAGTATAACATTGAATGTCAAGAATTTTTCCAGTTCCTCAATTTGTCACAGTCAATCTGCCAGGAAAATAACATTTTAATCTACGTTCAGCATTTAAATGCCCTCTGTTCAGATTTTGAATTAATTTTGAAAATGCTTTGACTATGGTAGTATCACTGTGGGCATTCAATCCATAAGGTCACATTGAAAAAAAAATGGCATATTTCAAGAGGAACTGATTGCAATAGGCACTAACGAAAATCTTGAAGTAAAATTTAGACACAGATGTCAGCAATTTTGACTTTAAAAAGACATGCCTGTTACTTATCCTGAATCATGAAATTTTGGGAGAAAGTTTTTAATTGCTTTTCCCTAGTGCGAAGGAATTTCGGCGCAGTTGCTTATCTTCAAAAGAAAAAAAAACTATTATGCACTACTAATCGAGGAGATTTTGGATTAAACCTGACAAGATTGATGATAAATATTGAAAATTTGTTATTGAGGCACCAGATATACATCCCTGCCATTAAAAGCATCTGTTTATTGCTCAGTTATTTTATGTACCAGTTATTTTATTTTAAGTAATTAACATGTGTTTTAAGTTTTAAATTTCTAACTATAGAGTTAGAAATTTAAATCTATTGAAATAAGTAGCTCTACACCAACTGTCAAAAAGACATTTTAAGTTAATAAATTTTCAAAAATTCAGTATTAGATAAGCAGTGGTCTACCTCTAACCAAAATCATGGTAAGAGGTCTATGAGTCATAAAAGCTTGGGAATCTCTAATCTAGATTAATAAATATTTTTAAAATAATCTATTAATAATTCTTAAATCTTTTTATTTAACTTATTTTTTAATATACCGTATTTACTCGAATCTAAGCTACTCTTGTTTTTCCAGTATAAGTGATAAGATGATCTATTCATCCTATTATAAAATAGATTATTTAATTTTAAAAAGGAATTCTGTATCTAATGGTAGCTCTTTTAATTTAAAAAAAAATTATTTTAGTAATGAGTTATTTCTCTATATGTAATGGAATAAAATAATAGCAATATTTATAGCATCTTAAAGGTTTAGATTTCAGGGATGGAAAAATATTTATGCATTGATAAATTCCATTTCATTTTTTGTGAATTCAGTTTAATTCTGAAATATTTAATACTAAATTTCCTCACATTTTAGTTTAATTTTTTCATCATACTTTTTTGTTAGAAATTGAAGGATAAAATTTTAGGTAATGGTTTCTAAAACTCTTATAAATTTATAATTAGATAGTTATTTTTTCCCCATTTTAATTGCAACAAAAATTTTTTTGTTTCCCTTGTACATAAATATGCATATAATTAGTAAAACGAATATGTAATTTTTTTGATGATGCTACAAGTAAGTTAAAATTAAAATCACATGGAAATTTTAAATGCTAGATGTATTTTAAGGGCTCTGTGGAATGTGTGTGAAGGTAGCTCATAGAACTATTTATTTAGGATAAATTATAACTTTTACAAAGAAAAGTAATTTTTAAATGATTTTATTCATCTGTCATAATTTTCTTGTATGGCAGAGCAGACCTCATACTGCTAATAAGAAATTATATTAGAAATATATAATTTATTATTTTATAGCAATTGATAGTGTTGATTTTCTACATTGTCAGTAGTGTTCTGATTTATCCTGGAATCATTTGTTTGCTTCTAAACATATCACAATTGTGTAATAATTAAATTTTTTTTCTGAGAAAAAATATTACATTTTAATACCAAATATATACTTTATTTTTCATTCTTAGTTTTTGTAATATTGAGAATACACATAATAAAAATTGTATCACTTCATGTGACATTTATTGCATGTATTAATTCTAACTATTTACTATCCTTTTTTCCTTCCTCCAGTTTTGTCTAATTCTTGTGTGGAAACTGTGTTACTATTTATTTGAATTATTTTATGTTGAATCTACAAAACTGTAATTAACAAATATCCATCAATAAATTTGGAAAATGTTCTTTATTTGGTTTTAGATGAATGTTATATCCCCCCTCATTCCTGCATACATGTATTCATATATATATGTTTATGCAGCTGGTAGGAGTTCTAGTCATTATTTTAAATTAAACTCTTGCTGTATAAAATAACTTTTACACTATTTATATTATTTATATTTCAGCAAGAAACTTCTGTATATTTACCACTACCAAATGTACTATTAAGTTACTCTCTTTTATAGTGAATGTTATTATTTTGTAGGTTAAAAATAAAAAAAGTTTTGAATTTGTTTGCTGGCTGATTTTTCATATGTCTACATATTCATTTATATTTTTGATTTGCTCTTTATTGAAATTAATTTATTGCATCTTAATTTATGTTTTAAAAAGGATAAGAAAAGTAAAAACTATTAATTTTACTATTAATATTTTAAATTCAAATTAAGTATTTTAAATAGATATTTCCAAGTGTACCGATAATTAACTATAGTACTTACGGTGTAATCATCTCATCTCATAGGATAGAATATATCATTGGATCTCAATTTTGTGTTATCGATTAAATGTGACTTTTAATTCCAATTGTTTTGTTTCTTGTCATCACAGAAAAGAAGATAGAGAGCTTTGGATTACATTAAAAATCCTCAGTCAAGTGATTGCTTTGTGAATTATTTTGTTTAGAGATCATGAAATTGTGTGGACAGGTTTTTTTTTATATTGCTTCATTTTATAAATATTATTTTTTATTTACTTTCTTGTCTATGTTGATTCAACTTCTAATAAGCCCAGACTCCATAATCTAATTTTTTTTAATATCAAAGTGCTGTAAACTACATTTCCTATCATATTGTATAAAAGCGTTTTTTGACATTCTTTCTAGGAAAAGAGTAATGTTGTGAACTGTGTTGAACTTAGAATATGTGAATCGTGCTAGACATAAGATAATTTTGCGCTGAGAAAATTATTTGGTTTTTACTTCCATAATCCTTTTTCGTATTAGATTGTTTAATTAACCGGAATACTTAAAGTTAGGGCTTTTTTTTAAAAAAAAAAAAACTTCTTTCTTTTTGAGCATCTGTTGCAATATTTTATTAAAGAAAATATATTTAGTTCCTAATCATCTAGTATAGTGGTTCTTTAACTGTGGTCGTGGACCCACAGGGGTCCCCAGTGCCTTTTTAGGGGGTCCGCGAAAGGATGTCATTTGATAAGATTTCCCTGTTTTACAGTTTGAAGGGCCTGGAAAAACTGAAAGATGTCCATCCTAGGCTAAAGCACTGAATTGCTCCCAATGAAAAAAAAACTACTAAAACATGTATTTCGATCAAGAATATTAATTCGAGGTTTTTATCGTTTAAAGCTACTTAGCCACTACTACACTGAGGTTTAAAATTAAGAAAATTTGCATATTTTGTCGAATTTTATGAACAGATGTGAACTAAACCTAAAAATACCGCTTTAAAACAAAAATACGTATCTTGTGTCAAATACACAAATGTATACGTGTGTGGGCAGAGCTAGCCAAGTAACAGGATTTATAACCGTGTGCCAAATTTCTCGGGGGTCTTTTTTGCTGCAATCAGTTAAATTGAAATTCAAACAGTAAAAATGAGTAACCATAAATGTTTAGATGATGAAATGATGTAGCGAATTGGGAGTAAGCAAGAAGCAGGCCATTCTCAAATCCAGATTTGTAGAGAATTCGATTTAATGCCCCGTGTCGTGTTTAACTTATGGGAACAGTTTCAGGATACCGGATCCGTAGAGAGAAAGCCTGGTCAATGTTGTCCAAGAGCCACGGCGACCAGTAAAAATCGCTATTTGTCCACTGAAGCGAGGTGTAACAGGGATGCTACATCCTCTCGGATTTCTCTTGAGTTGTATACAGCCACAGGAACCCAAGTTTCAAGGGTGACTGTTTTCAGAGGACTTCATGAGAGAAAGCTACTTGTAAAAAGACCTGTTGTCTGCGTTTCTCTCAGTTCTACGAATAGAAGAGTCCGTTTAAAATGTTGCAGAGATCGGAGCATGGATCAATGGGTATCCGTTTTCTTCACTGATAGGTTCCGGTTCAGCCAAACCAGTGATTCCCCACACAGCTATAAACATTTTAATGCCATTCAGAACAATGTGTTTAAATAAAGAATTTTTTTTTTTCAACGTGAGTACCTGCAAAAAGAAATTTAAACGTAGAATATGAAATGCGACTGCTGATAATTTCGACAGACTTCGAAGAAAAAAAGCACATATCCCAGTCATTAAATATAAGGACTGGATCAATGACACTTGGATAAAAAAATAAACTTATTCATGAATAAATTATATTAAAATTGTTTAATAACAAATACACAAATACTTTTTTAAAAAAATTGCATTTACGTTAAGTATATGTAACATGTCTATCTACTCTACATATTAGTTTAAGATATATTCTTCTAAAAGTGCGTTGAATGGGGTTCCCTAAAGCAGCGGTCGCCAAACTTTTTGATCTCACGGACCAGTAAATTCATAATTTAAATCCCGCGGACCACCAATAGGAATTTTTAAGTGTTAAATTATTGTTATGAATCGAATTTTATTTCAATGCATCTTAAAACCTAGCTTAACATAATGAGTAAGTATATTCCACATTTTTCTGGGGACCAGCGAAATTTTCTCGCGGACCACCACTTTGGTGACCTCTGCCCTAAAGTATTACATAGTTCTAAAGGTTCCATGAGTCGAAAAAGTTTGAAGACTACTGATCTAATGTAACACCATGTGCGCCGGGGTAAAGGAAAAATTCCTTGAAAATCTGGACACATAATAATAAATTAATTATCTTAAAAAATGTCTCTGTATGGATTATTTTTACATTTCGAAAGAAATGAAAAAAAATTTTTCAAAAGGCGGTTCAAAAACAGTTCTTCGAACGGTTTTTTTCCCGCGCACCTCTCGGTAGAAGAAGCCTAGAGCTTATAGGCTGGTTCTTAAGCTAAAGATATATGCCAGGAGGATATACTACAGAGAGAAGATTTCACATTTATGAGATTAAAAATTGAGTCGCTCAACCGGTATAGTGGTTAGCGAAGTGCGCGTGCCAGGGCCTGGGTTTAAATCCCGAAAGACATGGATGTTTGAAAATGTATTGTGCCTTTGCGGCATGGGGGTTCAAATAACGGTCGACCGCAAGTCCTCTCGTGATGTTGGGGGAAAGGGGGAAGGGGTGGCGGGCCCCCTGGCCACTCCCTTTTTCCCCCAATTTTGGGGCAGAACCGGAAAAATCTCTTTACCTCATGGTGCTCAAAGCAGGGCTAATGACAAGGGGGAAAAATCTGGCCCCTTGCGATAATTTCCGGACCTCGTCTAACTTCGTCGGGCATGGCTTGAAAACCAACAAAATTGAAAATTCAGTTAATCTTTAAAAGCGATATTTGCGTCAGAACAATGCTCATTTTTTTAAAATCTCCAAAAAAGGGGTTTAAAAAGACAAAAAAAGAAAGTATGATCTATAATTTTGAAATATGTTATTAGTCAAGATTATTTAGATTGAATCATATCACATCACATCAGGCAGAGGAAAACCAACTTCCGGTACTTGAAATGAATAAAATGTGCAAAATATCAAATACCGATTGCGGTACGTTATCATTTCACTGATTAACATACCCGAATTTATTTTGAATAAAATAAATAGTGCTAATTAGCAGAATTGGGAATTTTCAAAGCTAATTGGATTTTTGTTAAATAAACATATGGATAGGAAATAGTACTTAAGTATATGAAATCAAAATTAATGAAAACTAACTAGACATCTCTTAAAGCAAGGGGAAGTAGGGAGAAAACAAAAAGCAAAGTGAGGCTTGTAGCAGCTTATTTCAATCAAGTAAAAAAAAATTATAGAGATTTTTTCAGAGTCGTCTTCCTTCCTCAGTGGTCGGAACCTGGGTGGGCCGGCTTTCGAAGCCTTTCCCCCAGCCTTCTTCCTGCCGTGTTTTCCAATTCTTGTTCTAAAAACTAGGAGATTTTTTTCTAGGCCATCAATCCATCTAAGATTTGGCCCCTTTCTTCGTGTGCCAAGTGGTTGAACACTTTTTAGTGGTGGGGGTCTTTTTATTCTAAAAACGGCCCCCATTTAATTTGTTGTTTTTTGATGAAGTTAAAAATTCCCGGGCCGCTCTGGGGGGGGTAAACCGGCCCCCTGCCCCGGGGCGGCATTTGGATCAAAAAAAATATTTTTTTTTTAAACATAAATTTGATATATTTTCGAAATATTATTGGGTATGAATTTTGTACTTCATTTAACGTATCTTTCCTTATTTTGTACTCTGATGTTTAAGGGCTTTTTTGTTGAAATTTTGTTATCGAGGTGGGAGTATATTTAAATCAAAATTTAATATTTTTTCACATCTTTCACTTTAATTTTTTCCCCCTCTCTGAGGAGGTCACACGGGCATTCCTTTCACCCCAGTTCCGGTTAATATCAAAAGGAGACAACGGGAATAAAAGGTTTTGGTAAAAGAGGCCGAGGGGTTTTTATTTTATATGGTTTTATTAAAAAAAACAAACACTAAAAAACTTTTCCCCATTTGGTGGGTAAGAAATTCCTTTTTTCCTTTTTTAATACCAAAAGAAAACTAATAAATTTTTTTAATGGGCCCAGGGATTTTTATTTTTTGTCTGTTCGTTTAAAATTAAAAAAAATGTAATTTTCCCCCTTTTATTTTAAAATTTTTCCCCACGAGCCCGGGGTTAATTCCGGGGCAACGTTAAAAAAGGGTTTTTTAAAATAAAACAGGGTGTTTTTTTTTAGCAAATTCTTATTTTTAAAAAAAACCCCTTCTTTTCCCCATTTTAAATCCCCGGAAATTCCCTTTTACCCCCACATTTGAAAAACTATCAAAAAAAAACAATAAAGGGTTTTTGATAAACCCCAAATTTTTATTTTAGCATTTAAATGTCGTTTTTAAAGTTGAAAATTAACTTTTCCCCCCTGGGATCCGGAATTTTTACCCCTGATGTGGTGAAAATACCCGAGGGAAACCGGAAAAGAGGTTTTGGGAATGAGGCCGCGGGGGTTTTTATTTTTTTCAAAGGGGCTTTTTAAAAATTTAAAAAAAACCCTTAAACCCCCCATCTCTGAAAAGGGGTAACCCCACACCTTTTCCCTTACGGGCGGGTTGCTTTAAAGGGCAAGGTAAAAGGGTTTTTAAAAAAAAGCCCAAAAGTTTTATTTTTTCAAAAAGGGCGTTATTTAAAAAAGGGGAAAACACAGTAATTTTTCCCCCCCCCGGGGGAACCACCGGATTTTTTTCAAGTGTCCGGGGTAAAATCCCCAAAAACAACGTAATGGGTTTTGGTGAAGAGGCCCAGGAGAGTTTTATTTTTCCCCGGGGATTTAAAAAAAACAAACCAAATTTTTCCCCCTTCCGGGGAGGTCCCGAAAACCCCTGCCGGTTGGTTAAAACTTCCCGGGGGGCAAGGAAGGGTTTTGGGAGATGGGCCGCAAGGTTTTTTTTTTTAAATTTTCGGATTAAAGTTAAAAAAAAATTTTTAAATTTTTTTGGGAGGAATGGAATTTTTCCCCTTACGATTCCCCTGTGTACAAAAGGGGGCCGAATGAGGTTTTGGAGAAGGAGCGAAGTTTTTATTTAGCAAAGTACGTTTATGTTAAAAAAAAATGTAACTCTCCATCTCTAGTAGGGGAACCCCAAATTTTAAAACCCTTAAATTGGTGCTACCAAAAGGGGCCTATTTTGGTTGGGCCCCAAGGGGAAATTTTTTTTTAAACAAAGTGCTTATTAAAGTTCCCAACCTTGTTTAAATTTCTAGCTTTTTCGGAAATTTCGCGAAAAAATGGCTTTTCTCACATTTTTTTCCCTTTTTAAAAACGTAAAGTCCAATTTTAAATTTTTTTAATTTTTTGACAAGGAATTAAAGTTTACTTTTTTGGCTTTTGGAAATTTTGTTTCCCAAAACGAAGTTAAATTTTATCTTTTTTTTTTTTAATTTTTCTTTTACAAAGGGGGGGATTTTCTTTTTTTGGGGGGCAAAACGTGGCCGGGTTTTTTAATTCATTTTGATTTTTAAAAGGGGGGGTTTTATTTTACTTATTTTTAAATTTTTAAAAATCTTAAAAATTTAAAAACTTTCTTTGAACTGGTTCTGCAAATTTAAAAAATTTTAAAAATTTTTTTTTTAAAAGCCTTTTTTTTTTTGTTAACATAGCACACTGGGTCTTAACGCATCATTCAGGTCTGCGCGTCCATTCGCGCCGTTTACAGCAGAGTGGTCTGTCCGCAAGACGTCCATTGCTTGGTCTACCCTTGACGCAGAACCACAGATGTCTCCACCACCAATAGTGCGATGAAAGAAGAATGTGGGCGGCAGAATGGAATGAAGTTGTCTTTACTGACGAGTCACGCATCTGTCTGCAACACCACGATGGTCGAGTTCGAGTCTGGAGATACCATGGAGAGAGGATGCTGAATAGCTGCGTTAGACACCTCCACACTGGTCCTGCACCGGCTATTATGGTATGTGGCGGTAATGGATATCACTCTCGCACTCCTCTAGTACGCATTGTCGGTACTTTAAACAGCCAGCGCTACATCTCCGAGTTGTTGGAGCCAGTTGTCCTTCCTTACCTTTACGGCTTGGCCACGGCCATATTTCAACAGGATAATGCGCGACCACACGTGGCACTCATTATACAAAGGTTCTTCGTCAATCACTAGATTGAATTGCTTCCTTGGCCGGCTCGCTCTCCAGATCTTTCGCCGATAGAAAACATGTGGCCCATGGTTGCTCAACGATTGACCCAGATTACACCCCAAGCTGCCACACCAGATCAACTTTGTCAACGTGTGGAAGCTGCTTGGTTTGCTGTACCCCAAGAACACATCCAAAGTCTCTTTGAATCAATGTCGAGGCATGTGGCAGCGGTGATTTCCGACAATGGCGGCAGAAGTCTATAAATTTAATCATTTGATACTTGGTCAACATGTTACCTGCAAAATAAATTTTGTTGTGCTATCTCTTGTCTTTCTTGGTGTTGCATTTACGGTGGCCAGCAGTGTTGTAAAAAAATACACTGATTTTTTTTAAAAAGTGATTTTATATAAATATATAAATCATTTTATTGGTAAACCTTTTTTTATTGTAAAATATCATTTATAGCTTACTACATTCAATTGTCATTTTTAATATTTAGGTTCTATAAAGTACCATTGAATTTTGATGATAGGATGCAAAAATGAGAACAATTTATAAAAGTTGTTATCAGGGCCGCTCCTAGCCGGTGTGCAGCGCGTGCACTGCACAAGGGCGGCCAAAACAAGGAGCTGCTACATATAGTTCTATCAATCAAGCAAAATTTTGTTCAATTTCTCAAAATAAAGCTTATAATAAATCGAATAAATAAGCTGAATTTTAAATAGTTATTGAAAAATTAAAATAAGTCTCGATTTCCCGATAGATAGCATAGTTTATATATATATATAAGAAAAATAGAATGTTAGTGCACAGTGTATCTTTGATGAGTATTTTCTTATACAGGCCTATATAATTATACGCACAAACTAAGAAAGGGGATAGAGAACCGCCCTGTTTTTGCAGTGAAAATCGGACTAATAATATAATAATAAAAAAAGTCTATTTTTTTGTTTAATACTGAAAAGTTAGAAATTTAACAATTTTTATGAATTTATTCGAGGAGTAAATGTAGTGATTGAAAGCAACATCCAAGAGCATTGTTCCGCGCATGGTACAGTAAAGAGATGAATTGTCTACGTTTTTCGTAGTTTCATATTTTGCAGTTAAGTATAGTTTAAACTAAGTAATTTAAGTCTCAAAATATAATCGATAAACAAAATTCCCATAAGCTTAGTTTTAAGAAAAGTTCTTAGTGGTGGAAAACTACTATAGGGATAGAAACTTATCTATAAGTGAATTATAGAAAAACTAATGTAGACCAAGAAATCAGATGTCGCTTCAAAACACTTTCAAAATAAGCATAGAAAAACTATAACAGCATAAATACCTATACTTACAAGCTTTTAAAGTAACTATTGTGACGTCTTCGATTGGGGTGAACCCCACCCTGTCAATTCATCTGAAGTCACCCTATCTATTCATCCTCAAACAGCTGTTGGGTGACAAGTGCAAGTGGCCATGGGGTCATTGTTTGTTGTCTGGCCTCGGACAAGCGCGGACATCTGGTCTGGAATTTACAATGGCTAAAGAATGCCGGTGACAATAGGCATTCTTATGAAAAGTCTTGAATAGGCAAACCTGTATGCAAGTCGGTGCATAAAAGTGGGGCTGGAGGCCCAGGTGTGAGATGAATGGATGAGAAATTATGGCGCCCTTGGTTTCAGACGGACGAGGGAAAGTGTTTGTGTTTGGGCCCAGCAAATGGGAGACGAAAGTGGCTCGGGGGCGAGGGGCAGACCTTTTTGACCTGCCAATAGGAAGACGGGGCAGACTTTTTCTTTTGACCTGCCAATGAGGAAAACAAGGGCGTGTGGGGGACCCCCCCCTGGTGTTTAAGGAGAAACGGACGGGGAGAAGGAAAACTTGAAAGACTGGAACGTTGGACGGAGGAAAAACTTGGACATAGAGCCCTGGAGTGAGACGGACGGAGCCCGGGGTGGAAACAGAGAGCCATGGAGTAAACTGGAGCCCGGAAAAGCAAGGGATTGTCGGTGCTTCGAATAAGGATTGACCTCGAGTGAAAAAGACTGTCCGCCCGGCGGGCCCATTTATGAACATTTTAATAACAAATGAAGCAATTAAATTCTGTTTAAAATTTTAAGATGAGGCTGTAACAAATTTTCTTGTGTACTAACTACTGACGACGTTACACTATATTTAAAAAGTTTCATTCAGTTAGCTATAACTACTACAACAGTTACGATAGGTAACTTTTTATAATTTTTTATTTTATAATTTTTTTAAATATCTTTCATGTACAGTGAAAATCGGTTAACACGAAACTGATGGGACTGAAATATTTTTTTTATGTTGAAAGAATTTCGTGTTATTGCCCAAAAAAATAATAATGTATCAACAATATTAAGTTTATTATTTATTGAAATAGATATGTATACATGGATATATTTAACACAAATTTTTTGAAAAACAAAACAATTATTTGAGTTTTTGGAAAAATAATCTTAATTTTTTTTCTTTGCATTGTTTTCTTTAGCATTAGATTGTCCAAATTGTTGATATTGTCCCTTTTTTTTTATTTT
>BMAV01004989.1:0-29178 GCA_019973955.1 Trichonephila inaurata madagascariensis
CCTTAAAATATTAAAAAGGGAAAGTTTGTGTGGATGTTTGGTACTCCTTCGCGCAAAAACAACTAAAAGAATTTTAATGAAACCCTACAATAAAATAGCTCATGCATCAGAATAACGCATAGATTAGAATTTATAAAGATATTTTGTGAAGTGTCCAAAATATAACGATAAATTTCCAGAAAGTAGGAAGGGCTGCGGTAGCCCAGTGGTTAGGTATCGGACCATGGCAGGCATGCCAGAGTTCGAGCAATACCACTAAAGACCCGCCGTGTGGGCAGCGATGCACGTTAAATCTGTCGAGAGCTGAAATGTCCTCCCGTTGGTGTGGTGTGGTGAGTTAGAGGAGAGGGTGCCAGCTCAGGTGTCGTCCACGTCACTTGACCATGGTTCAAAATTACGTGGTCCGTCGCCAAAAGCCCTCGTGTAGCTGAACAGTGCGACGTTAATATTCACTCAAACCCAGAAAGTAGGAATAAATTCTGCCATCTGCAAAAAAGCTGGCGACAGCATATATCTATCTTTCATGTATGAAACAAAACGTTGCATTTTGTTTTGTCTACGCCAGGCGTCAGGAACTGAAAAAGCTTGAACAGGCGGAGTGACGGATGATGACGGATGATTTTGTGAAGAGGTACCTAGACTGCGTCAGCAGTCTTCAACCCCTATCTGGTTATTCGATGTTCATGGTGTTGCAGCTTTGGTTGGGGAGGAGGGCGTGACTTCAGGAGTGGAGGAACCAATGAGATGGTGCTGTGGAGGTGGGCTTTGATTGGAGGTTGGAAGTGAGCTTTTAAACTGCACTAGCTTTGACTTCGAAGAATTATTCTAATTTTAGTTTATTATTTTAAAGACAACTATTATAAAGAGAAAAAATTAGGAGGGAATTTAAAGGTTAAAATAATATGAGATTAAACTTTATCCATGAGAGCTTCTGGTAGGCAGGTTTTTCTTCGTCCGAACTTGCATTTTTAAATTTAGAGAGAAGATCGAGAATTTTAGGATTTTTCTTTACTAGGTTTGAAATGACATTAAAAGTTCCAGAACTTGTATTAAGTCAGAGGTATCATTTTCTTGGCTAAAAGGAATCCACGGGGAATCTTCTTTTCTGTTATCATTTTTATTTTCATTATTAGTAGGGGTTTCATGGGATTTCTCCACTAACAATGTTAGCGAAAAGAAATTCCTTCTTTAATCCATTTACTGGGAAATTTTTCTTTTCATTGATCAACGAAGGGGCACCTTTCTTTGGTTGTGGGAATTTGGGACATTTTGTATAACATGCCGAATGACCGTAGCCCTCGCAGTTAATACAAAAGGGTTTTCCTGTCTTTCTTTGATTTGGCAGTTTCGTAGCGTGCGCTTTACCGCATTTTAAACATCTGCTGCATGTGCAGGTCTGCGGCAGTATGAAAAAGTTATTACAGTTGAAACATTGGGTTATTCCTCTTACGAGGTAACCATCAACTTTCACCTGTAAGTAACCTAATTGTGTTAAATCAAATATTTTGCTATTATTGGCGTTTCTCGGGAAAGTATTAGAAAAATATGGAAGGGGTTTTTGTTCTTTTCGAGATAAGCTGCGTACAGCTTTCAATTACAAAACCTTCTTCTACTAAATAGGTTGTGATATCTTCGATTTTAGAAACTCGGGAGACCTTTATTACAGCTTTTATCGGTTTGTCAGGTTTACGGTTAATTACATAGAATTCGAATTCTTTATCCGCTTTCAAGAAGTGGATAAGAGTTCGATATTCTTCAAAATCATTTGTGAAAATTTTAATTACATCACCGGCAGTTCTATTGCGAATTTTTGGGAATTTTCGAAAATTAATTTAATTTGATCGCGGAAATTCTTTTTGATTTTAAGCATGACAGGTGGGGGAAGTTTAATCGAGGGAGTAACTACATCAGAAGTTACATTATTGTTAGTCGGGAGTGGATGTTTAACATCCTGTTCTAAGTCCGAGAAATTATTTCTCGTTTCTATGGGATCCTGGTTAGTGACTGGGGAAACGGGCCTGGCCGTCTTTTTAGGAAAGATAAACTCTTCCGTGGATTCCTTGCTTTTATTTTTGCGCTTTTTACATAACTTTTCTTATTAACTTACACTCGGTTTTTCATCCGAAATGGGATCGTTAGGAATTAATTTCTTCAACTACCAAGGTAATAGAATTTATGCTCATTGCAATCAGTTCTAGTGCATGGGGAGGGTTTTAAGCTCACTTACCATTTCCTCCCTTTTTTCTTAGCCATGGCTTGGGTGCTCATCCGGTAGATTTCGAGAAGGAATTCCTGTGAGTAGGTGAACTGCTAGGCTTTCATCGAAGTGACTTGTGAAGGGCTGAGATACCAGTGACTGTATCTCCTAAGCTTTCCGCAGGCAGCAATTTTCGCTTGTCTAGTCGGCGAAAAGTCCAAATTTCCGCTGTAATCACTCATGATCGTCGATCCAAACGCGGAGCTCAATCAATCGTGGTTTCCATTGCGCCTTATTCATGCGCAAAGAAGAGAATAGTATAACAGGCGGAGTGTGAGTCTTATAACAAATTTAGCATAAAATAAATACAAAAAAAAGTAATATTAACGTATTACACTTCCAGATATAAATTATTTATACTATTTTAAGCATTTATTACAAAAAAACTTGTACACAATGCGCGACTTTTGATGAGCCGAGATCAACTTAGGAAGCTATTTAAAAAAATCGACCCACAAGAGAGTTACGGGGAGTTATAAATAAAAAATATCAATTTTATCAGCTATTACACTTACAGAATTACAATTTAACAAACAGGTTTTTTTTTATTTCAAATGAGATACGCAAAAGGTTTTTTATTGTTTATTTTTCAGTTCACGTAAAATTAACTGATTAAAAACTTCTTTTTCCTTCAATTTGTATAGTTTAATGTTTCAATTCACCCTTGCGAAGAACAAAAGAGTATAAAAATAGTTTTTTAAAAAGGATTGTTTAAAAAACAGTGGTCTATAAAAAAATTTTAAAAACACAGAAATGCGAGACAGGGAGGGGGGTTTGATCACAAAAAGTGACGGCAAGTTTTGAATTTTATAAATGGGGAAAATTTACACCTGTCAAATTCATTTCAGAAAAAATGTTTCAACATTTGTTTTTTTTTAAATTTGTTTTAATACAATTTTTTTTAATTTTAGCTCAAAATGTGTCATATAAAAATTGGGAAAAACAATTTAAAAAAAATAAGAATGCAATCCATTGGCGTTTGTGTTTTTCCCCTTTGCATTTTCCCTATTTTATAGAAGAACAAAAGAAAAAGTCATAATTTAGGACAAATTTTCCCCTTTGGGAGCGGGGGGGGAGGGGATGGAAATGGTGGGGAGTTTAGTTTTGGGAGTTTAAAGGTTTATTTTTTAATATTTTTAAAATTATCTTTTGAAAAAGGGGGGGGTAAGATGGAAGGAAATTAATACCCGGAAATTTGTAAAAAAATTTCATTTTTTCCCAAGCACAAATGCATTCTAAAACATCTATGATTGTTTATAGTTTAAGTTTTTTTTTGTGCCCTTATTAGATTATTCTCATACGTGAATGTTTTAAGTTCAAATAATTTTCCCCTTTGATTTTTTATTTGAGGGGAAAAAATTTCCCATTTCCGAATGGGGGCTTTTAATTTTAAAGTAAAAACCCTTTTTTCTTTAAAAAGGGAATTTAAAAAAAACCTTAGGCCATGCCCCCCTTTGTAAATAGAACATTTGATTTCCCCCTTTTATAAACGACGGGTAAGTACCACTCGTTTTTGAAATTACATATAGAATAACCTTTTTTACGAAAATTCTCACTATAGTTAAAAGGAATATTTTTTCAAACCCACTCTTCCAAGGTATATAAGGGCATGGATGAGCATTTAGGCTAGGGAAAGGGGAATAGTTTTAAAAAGAAATTGCGTTTTCAGCTGGCGGGAGATTTTAGTGCATTGGGGAAAATTGTAATTTTTTCCGAAAAAAATAGCTAATTTCAAAAAAATAAATTTCATTTTTTATGTTAAAAAGAAACCCTTAAAAAAATGATTTGACTATTTATTTTAAGTGAACCCTGATATAATTTAAATTTACAAAATTTAAAAACCCCCTTAATTATATTAAAATTAACGGGTTAAAAATTTTCCAAAAAATTAGTATTTTTTTTATGTATATCACTTAATTTTTTTAAAGTAGTGATCCAAAAAAAAAAAAAAAAATTGCATGAAAAAAAAGCAATGAATCATAATGTGGTAGATATAAGGGGGTTTAAAAAATAAATACAGCTCTTTAAAAATAATTCTCCTGTTTTAGATATTTTCATTTTGTTTTTTACTAAAGGGTGATTAATGAATATAATGGTTGGGCAAAGGTTACCCTATGCTGGAATTCAATCCTTCTATCCAAAATGAAAAAGGTTTTATTTTTGCTGTTACTGGATTTGCACTTGATTTTGGGTTTTTGTGTTCCCTCAGAGGACAATACTATTGAAATAGGTGCTGCAAGTGGCATCCAGTATCTGCATTTTCATAAACGAAAGGAGTTTCTATATAGTGCCGTTTCTTAACACTCCCATAATTTCTGCAATTTAATGTTTACATGCACTTTATGCAAAAGGAAACATTCGAAATGTCCAAACTCATGAAATAGGAATTTACAAATATTGATGTTTTTTTTACAGCTTCGCCAATTCTTATTCATTGGTGGTGAACCTTTTATATTCCCACCACAATAATTGGCTGATGGGATTCCTCACTTTCAAAACCTTCTTACAACGCCTATGTCAGATAATTGACCGTGTAGTGTATGAATCACATCCTTTCATCTACATGGTATTTCTTCAAGAGAATCAGCATTGAAATATCGACTCGACAGAAATAAAGTTTTGTATCCATTCGGTGTCCTAATAACATAGTAACACATTTGTGTAATGAAAAAAATTATCCTTTTGTTGTTTATTGAGTACTTCGATGAAAAATCTTGACGTCCATTCAAATTTTGTTGTCTTTCATAAATGTTAATAATATAAACAAAACTCTGAAACGTCTAACCCAGATAGTTTTTTATCGATTTTGTATTGTGATTGAAAAGAAAAAAACGATATATATCAGGAAATCCTAAAAATATTTTATAAGACCTAGTGGCAAAGTTCTTTAACTTGCTTTTAGCTATATTTTGACAAAAAGGTTTTTTTACTTCTTTCAAAATGAATATTTGTGGAACATTTAAATAAAGTATGGCGATATAACGAACTGTGTTTATTTTACAAATAATTAAAGAGGTTAAGTGGGTGAATATTGTATTTCATAGTTCATTCCAATTTACTTAGAAGCTCTGATTTTTGATATTATAAAAAATTGCAGAAAAAAATTTTACATTATTTGAATGAAATAATACCGGTGCTTTGCAACGAAACTATTAATAGACTAGTGTAAGATAGTGTTATTTTTAAATTTTGTTTAACGAATGTATATGATATTCCATTCTTATTCGGCCACCGCAATACGTCACTGAATTTTCTTCTTAGAAATGGTTGGCTCGAGTCATGAGAGTCACTAAAGAGAGGAAGTAGACAGACACAAATTTTTGCTTGGTTGACTCAATCCTCAACCCCCCGTTATGCAGGGCAAGGTCATTTGCAAAATGGTGGACATTCTGAGCTGTTGCGCCTTACTTGTGATTGATTTTCATTAGTACGAGGGCGGTCTGAAAGTTTCCTACCTAACAATTATACAAGATATTTTTTCTGAATTTTTCTATTTATTTTGCAACATAGTTTTCTTGTAACTCTATGCACTTCTCCCAGCGATGCTCCCATCTCTGTAAAATGTCGAGACAGTACTCGGCGTTTTTCTCTAAAATAATTGAAATAATTGTCCACGAAGAGGATTGCCTCTTCATTTGACGAAAATCTCTATCCTCCGAGCGCAATATTATGATGAGGGAAGATAAAGAAGTCACTTGGCGCTAGATTTGGTGAGTATAGTGGATGCTCAAGCAGTTCAAGCCGTAATTCATAAATTTTCACCATGGCAACCGCTCAGATGTGAGACAATGCGATGTCTTTTTGAAACAGGATTTTTCTTTTTCAGCAAATGTTGCCGTTTGTCCCAAGTTCTGGCCTTTGGCAAGTTGATCTATATATAGAAACCCCCGAGAAACGAACTTCCCCATCCCAAAAAAGCGATTTTTGGGAAAAAAATTTTTTGAATTTTCAAACCCCTGTTTACTTATTTTTCTCGATAAAGAACCTGGTCCATTTGGGGAATTTTGCCAAACTCGTTTTATTGCATTTAACGCCCCAGGCGTAAATGTTTCAAACCTTTGGTCAACTTTAAAAACCCCGCCGCCCAAATTTCTTTTGGTAAATGTGGTTTAATATACACAAACACTTCTTTTATTTCAAAACTTATCCCTTTTAAACAAATTTTAATGACCCTTCGATGCGAATTTTGGCGGACTTTTTATTGATTTTTTTCGAAACCTCCTTTAACCTTTACTTTTAAACGCTGACATAAATAATGCAGATCCCCCTAAAGCTAAAATTTGGTAGGTAACGCCACAAAACAAAAAAATTCACTCGGCCTTTTATTACTCGCTCCTCAATTTCACGTTTTGAGGGGGTTTCCGGAAAACTTTTAGAACCCACCCTTTTAGACACTCTACCTCCCGTTACAACTAATCCTGATTTTCCAATGTTTAAAGAAAACATTTTCTGATTTTTTTTTTCTTAATATTTCAAAAAGAATTTTTATTTCATTTGTTCTCCTTTCAATATTTTTGTGATTTTGAGCATTACATTTTCACCCCAGAAAAATTGATTAATTAATTATAATTATAAAAATATAGAATCAATTAATTAATTTAATGAATAATTATTAATTTATAATTTCACTTATTAAGACATTTAACAAAAAATTTTAAATATTTTTTAAAATTTTTTAAAAATTTTTAAAAAAAATTTTTCTAAAAAATAATTTAAATTATTAATTTCTTTAAGTTTTTGTACTTCATAAAATGCAATATAACTGCATAAAATATCATTAATATTTAATAAACCTTTCATAAATAAATATATTTAATTTTAAAAAAATTAAATGAATTCAAAAAAAAAAGAAGTTGATTGCACGTGGAATTGAACCCTGATTTCGCGCATAATAAACAGACGATTTACCCGGATCAGGCTACGATTTCGTTGCGGGAAGTAAAAACTTAATTGTATAAAAGCTAAGCATGAATTTCGAAGGCTAATTTCTCCGAACTGTCTGGCCATTCGTAAAAAATTAGTGGTGAGCACCCTAAACCAATTCGATCCCAAATGTATTAGTCGTGCCCTCCCCCTGTAAGTTGAACCTCACAGGAGGCTAGACCGTTGACCTCTATCCTCATCTTTAAACTACGATATCGCTGGTGTTCTTAGCTTGTCTTCTTGGAGGAGTGGCTTCATTAAGGCAAGGACCCGATGGTTCTGTACCAGCGTTCCAACTACAAACAACATGATTCATAGAAGAATTTTAATCAAAAATATTGGTACTAACAAGTGCCATTAAAATCCTCTGATGAATATAGTATAGTCTTAAAATAGCTATGAATTCAAAATTTAAAAGCAATAGATACAAAAGCATCGATTGGAGGGTTATTTCGAAGTGAAGTTAGTATTTGAATTTTGTAAATGATTGAAATTTACATTTCTCGAATGTATTCCAGTTTCAAAATTGAAAGAAATATTTAAGTGCATTCTCTAGAAAATAGCAGGAATATGAGTTTAAAAAGTTTTTAAGAAATACATTTGTAATATTTTGAGTAATCAGACTCGCCATGATAGATTTTGAACAATTTAAATCCCACTTCTGGTAGATCAAAGACTCACTTCCGGTTTTTCTAACTTAATAAAATTGATTGTAGCTTTGCCTCTAGGTAGCGTAGAAACAAAACACACAAAGTTTGTGTTTCGTGTATATATATAAGGCCAAAACACAATTCTATTCAATAAAATTGATAAAAAAATATGTCTTGACCGAATTTGGTCATTTTCAACGTGTTCGAATACCTTCAAATCTAGCGTCGATGGTATCACACTAAAGTGTTGTGAATGATCAGATATTAGGATAATATTTCTGCCTCGCTTTTTACTGATAGAGGATGTAATCTTTCAAGAGCGATACATATAACATGGATTTTAAAGCCTTTTTCAAAGCAAATGTAACAATATTTTCAAGTTTTGACCCTTAATGGTTGATAACTACTTTGAGAAAAGTTAAGGGACTCCGCGTGCACACGCTATCCCAATTCAAAAATTATGCTCCCTCAACTTCCATGAATAATGGAAGCGGAGAGCGTAAACACTATTTGCTCCCAGCAATACCCTTCACAAGATAGGGGATGCAGTTACCCTGAATCCAATATAAAAACAAGATTTATACAACATTTTTACTTGAAAATATTGGTACTAAACGTATGAAAAAATAAAATCCTTACTAATATTATAAACGTGAAAGTTTGTGTGGATGTTTGGTACTCCTTCACGCAAAAACAACTAAACAATTTTAATGAAACCCTACAATATAATAGCTCATACATCAGAATAACACATAGGTTAGAATTTATAAAGATATTGTGTGAAGTGTCCAAAATATAACGATAATTGTCAAGAAAGTAGGAATAAATTCTGCCATCTGCAAAAAAGCTGGCGACAGCATATATCCATCTTTTATGGGTGAAAAAAATTTGCATTTGGTTTTGTCTACGCCACGCGTCAGGAACTGTAAAAGCTTGAACAGGCGGAGTGGGAGTCTGATAACAAATTTAACATCAAAAATAAATACTACAAAATTAATATTAACGTATTACACTTCCATATATAAATTATTTATACTATTTTAAAAGCATTTATTACAAAAACTTGTACCCTTTGGGGGGAAAAAAAAAAAAAAAACCCCCCCCTTTTTTTTTTTTTAAAAAAAAAATTTTTCCCCTTTTTTTTTTCCCGGGGAAAACCTTGGGGGCCCGGGATGGTTTTCCCCAAAAAAACCCCCTTTTTTTTTTTTCCCCCCAAAATTTTAAAAAAATTTTTTTTTTTAAAAAAAGTTTTTTTTTAAAAATTAAAAAAAAAAAAAAAAACTTTTTGGGGGGGGGGGGAAAATTTTAAAAAAAATTTCCCCCCCCTTTTTTTTAAAATTGGGAAAAAAAACCCCCCCAAAGAAAAAAAGGCCGGGCCCAAAAAAAAAAATAAAAATTTTTTAAAAAAAAAAACCCCCGGGAAAAAAAAAATTTTTAAAAATTTTTTTTTTTGGGGGGTTTTTTCCCCCCCCGGGAAAAAAATTAAAAAAATTTTAAAAAAAATTTTTTAAAAAAGGGGGGGAAAAAAAAAAAATTTTTAAAAAAAAAATTTAAAAAAAAAAAAAAAAACTTTTTTTTCCCTTTTGGGGTTTTAAAAAAATTTTTTTTTTTCCCCCCCCAAAAATTTAAAAAAAAGGGGGGGGGTTTTTTTTTTTTAAAAAAAAAAAAAAATTTTTTTTCTTTTAAAAAATTTTTAAAAAATTTTTTTTTTAAAAAATTTTTAAAAAAATTTTTCCCGGGTTTTCCCTTAAAAAAAAGGGGGGTTTTAAAAAAAAAAGGAAAAACCCCCAAAAAAAAAAAAAAAAAATTTTCCCAAAAATTTTTAAAAGGGGGGAAAAAAAAAATTTTTTTTTTAAAAAATTTTTTTTAAAAATTTTTTTGATTAAAAATTTTTTTAAAGGGTTTTTTTAAAAAAAAATTAAAAAAAACCAAAAGGGGGGGGGTTTTTTTTTAAAAAAAAAAAAAATTTTTAAAAAAAAAAAAATTTTTCCCCTTTTGGGGCCCAAAAATTCCCAAAAATTTTTTTTTAAAAAAAAAATTTTTTCCAAAAAAAATTTAAAATTTGGGAAAAAAATTTTTAAAATTTTAAAATTTTTTTCAAAAAAAAAACCCCTTTTTTTAAAAAAAAAAATTTTGGGCTTTTTTTTAATTTTAAAAAAATTTTTTTAAAAAAAAAAAAAAAAATTTAAAAAATTTTTCCCCGGGGGGTTTTTTTAAATTTTTTTTTTTTAAAAAATTTTTTTTCCCCTTTTTTAAAAAAAAACCCGGGAAAAAAAAAGGGCCCAAAAAACCCCCCAAAAAAAAAACCCCCCCTTTTTAAAAAAAATTTTTTTTTTTTTTTTTCCCTTTTTGTGAAAAAAAAACCCCCCCCCCCCAAAAAACCCCCCGGGGGGGGGGGGCCCCCCCGGGCCCCTTTTTTTTGGGGAAAACCCCCCCTTTTTAAAAAAAAAAAAAATTTTAAAAAATTTTTTTGGGGGGGGGTTTAATTTTAAAAATTAAAAACCTTTTTAAAAAACCCCCCCAAAAAAAATTTAAAAAAGGGTTTTTTTTTAAAAAAAAATTTTTTTTTTTTTTTTCCCAAAAAAATTTTTAAAAATTTTTTTTTAAAAATTTTTTTTTTTTTTAAAAAATTTTTTTTTGGGGGGGGAAAAAGGTATTTTTTTTTTTTTTTTGGGAAAAGGAAAAAAGTTTTTTTTGGGGGTTTGAAAAAAAACGGGTTTTTTTTTTAAAAAAAAAAAATTTTAAAAAATTTTTTAAAATTTTTAAAAAAATTTTTTTTTTTTAAAAAATTTTTTTTTTTTTAAACACTTTTTTTAAAATTTAAAAAAAAAAAAATTAAAAAAAAGGGTTTTTTTGGTTTTTTTTAAATTTTTTTTTAAGTTTTTTAAAAAAACCCCTTTTGGGAAATTTTTTCCGGGAAAAAGGGGGTTTAAAAATTAAGGTTTGGGTTTTTTTTTTTTAAAAATTTTTTTTTTTTTTTTTTTTTAAAAACCAAATTTTTTTTTTTTTTTAAAAAAGGGGCCTTTTTTTTTTTTTAAAAAAAAGGGGGTTTTTTAATTTTTTTTTTTTTTTAAAAAATTTTTTTTTTTGGGGGGGGGGGGAAAAAAAATTTAAAAAAAAGGGGTTTAAAAAAAAAATTTTTTTTTAAAAGGAAAAAAAAGGGGGGAAATTTTTAAAAAAATTTTTTTTTCCCTTTTTTTCCCCTTTTTAAAAATTTCCCAAAAACCCCAAAAAAATTTTTGGGAAAAAAAAAAATTTTTTTTTAAAAATTTTTTTTTAAAAAAGGGGGTTTTTCCAAAAGGGGGGGGGGGTTTTAAAAAAAAATTTTTTGGGGGGTTTTTTTTGGGGGTTTTTTTGGGGGGAAAAAGGGGGGCCAAAAAAAGGAAAAAATTTTTTTTTTTAAAAAAAAAAAATTTTCCGGGTTTATTTAAAAAAAAAAAAAAAATTTTTTTTTAAAAAACCCCTTTTAAAAAAAAATTTTAAAAATTTTTTTTTTGGTTTTTTATTTTGTTTTTTAAAAAAAAAAAAATATTTTTTAAAAATTAAAAAAAAAAATTTTTTAAAAAAACCCTTTTTTAAATTTTTTTCCCCGTTTTTTTTTTTGCTTTTTTTAAAAATTTAAATTTTTTTTTTTTAAAAGGGGGGTTTTTTTCCCCCCAATTTTTTTTTTTTTAAAATTTTTTTTTTTTTTCCCCCAAAAAAAAAAAATTTTTTGAAAAGGGGGGAAATTTTTTTTTAAAAACCCCAAAAAAAAAAATTTTTAAAATATTTTTTTTAAAAAAAAAAAATTTTTTTGGGGGGGAAAAAAAAAATTCAAAAAAAAAAATTTTAAAAATTTTTTTTAAAAATTTTCCCTTTTTTTCCTTTTTTTTTAAAATTAAAAATTTTAAAGGGGGGGGAAAAACCTTTTTTTTTTTTGGAAAAAAAGACCGGGTTTTAAAACCCCTTTTTTTAAATTTTTTAAAAAAAGGAAAAACCCCAAAAAAATTTTTAAAAACCCCCGGGGAAAAAAAAAAAATTTTTTTTTTAAAAAAAAAAAATTTTGGTTTTGGGGGAAAAAAAAAATTTTTTAAAAAAAAAAAATTTTTTTAAATTTTTTTTTAAAAAAAAAAAAAAAAGGGAAACCAAAAAAAAATTTTTTAAAATTTTTTTAAAAAAAAAAATTTAAAAATTTTTTTTTAAAAAAAAAACCCTTTTTTTTATTTTTTTTATATTTTTTTTTAAAAACCAAAAAAAAAAAAAAAAATTTATTTTTTTTTTTAAAAATTTTCCAAAAGGGGTTTTTTTTTTTTTTGAAAATAATTATAAAAAAAAAATTGGGTTTCATCACCCACAGCCACCATTAACGTTGGGATCGAGGGGCTACCCCGGTCCCCGGGGTTTCTCGCTTTAAATATTAAAAAAAAAAACAATTTTATTCCCTTGGGGAAATTTTTTTTTTCCTTTTTTTATTACTTAACATTTATTCTAAATGCTAATTTTAAAATCTTAAAATTACAGTTCATTCAAAAACCTTTATAATATGAGTATTTATTTCAATAAATCATTTTACATTTTTTTATACATTTCAGGAAATTTGGGGTTTTACCCCTCCTTTCTTTTAAAAAATTATATCAAGAAAATGTTTTTCATTTTTAAAAAAATTAAAAATGTGTTATATAAAGAGTGGGTACTTTGGCCCGATAAGAACAAGTTTAATAATTATCCCGTGACTTTCCCTGGTTTTTTTCTTGCAGAGCAAAAAATTTTTTAAAGGAAGCTAAAAAAATTTGAAATTTACCTCAATTTATTTTTTTAATTTAAGGGTCAGATCTTTTTTTTGTCTTCAAAATAGCCATCGCAGAAAATCCGGGTTCACAAAGGTATGATGTTAAAATGGGAATAGTATACGAAATGCTTTTTTTTTTCAGTGCAGAAAAAATTTAGCATCCACCTCTATCCAGAATTCAAAAAGTGATTTATTAAAAATTCCCCTTAATTTTTGTCACTGGGTGTGAAATCTAAAGATCTCTTTTTTTGCCAGTTGAGAAAACCCTTCTGAAGAATTTTTTAAATGGACCCCCAAACCCCTTTTGTAACTTCTATCAATTTGCTCCCCGTCTGTGTACTTGTTGATGCTTTTTTTTTATCGTCGAATGCTTTTCCTTTTTGATTTAAAAAAAATATCTTTTGATTTTTTTTTAATTTTTCTGCCTAAGGAAAATTAAACCTGAATTACTATTAACGCGTGGATTAAGGGAAATTTTACATTTTTTAAGAGAACGGAAACAATCGATTCGGCCAAGACTGACTAGAATTGTAAGAGGACAAAAACATTTTTAATTTTTTTGTACAGACGTCTGTTAGGGTTTCCTGGGGCTCCCTGCACGTTCGCGAGGAAAACCAGATGTAATGGATATGAAAAAGGCAACATAGATTAGGCTATTTTTTAATGACATTTGTACTTTTAGAAATGGGTCTTGAAAAGGGAAAAAAATCTTTAATTAAATATTTTTTCTCCCAACCCGTTTCAATTTAAAAAATTTGAGAAAAAAAAAAATAACATAAATTTTAAACCCATTTTCTTAAAAGTAATTTACTTTTTAAAATATATTACTTAAGAGTAACATATAAAAAATTTAATCTTTTTTCTTTTTTTAATACTGAATTAAAAAAAATTTAATAAATATTTTGCGACTTCCATGGGTTTTTTCTTGCAGACAAAGTTTTTCAAAGTTTTTAGAAATTGACCCCCGGTTCTTTTTCTATATTTAGTTTATATCTATATTTTTTTTAAACAGCCACCGCATTTGGGAAAAATGTTCCAATTTAAAAATTATAGAGAAAGGAAAAAATATAATTAAATTTTCCTAAAAACTTAATTTTTTTTTTTTTTAAAAGTAAAATATCAAAAAATTTTAAAACTTAAAATTTTTTTAATTTGTACGGTTTATAATTAAGATCTGTATTGTAGCTTTTGGGTCAAAGTGCATTATTATTGGATTCCCGTAATTTATTAATGTATAAAAAGGGGGGCGATAAAAAATTTTAGAGGAAAAAAAGGGGGGCCAAGTATTGAAAGTTTGAGAAGCACTGGTGTAATAAAATAAAATTATACTCTTGTTGTTTATTGAGTACTTTGATGAAAATTCTTGACGTTCAGTCAAATTTTTTCATAATGTTAATAGTGTAAACAAAAGTGAAACGTCTAAGCCAGATTTTTTTTATATCGATTTTGAATTATGATTGAAAAGAAAAAAAACGATATACACACGGAAATCCTAAAAAATTTTTATAAGATCTAGTGGAAAAGTTCTTTAACTTGCCTTCAACTATACTTTGACCGAAGAATTTTTTTTTTTTACAAAATGAAAATATTTGCGGAAGAATTAAATAAAGTTTGGGGGTATAACTAACTGCGTTTAGTTACAAATAATTAAACAGTTCGGTAGTGAATATTGTATTACATAGTTCCTTAAAATGTTTAGAGGCTCTAATTTTGAAATTATGAAAAATTGCAGAAATAAAATTTTCACATTATTTGAATGAAATAATACCGGTACTTTAAACGAAAAATATTTATAGACTAGTGTAAAAAAAGTGCTATTTTTAAAAATTTTTTTTAAAAGGAAGTATATGATATTCCCTTTTATTCGGCCACCGCATTACGTCACTGAATTTTCCCCTTTCAAATGGTTTTGGGTTTGAGGGTTTTGAGAGTCACTAAAAGAGGGAAATAGCACAAATTTTTGGGTTGGTTGACTCAATCCTCAAATCCCCCCTTATCCCGAGCTAGGTCACCCTTAAAAAAGGATAACAATCTCAGCTGTTGCGTTTTTTTCTTTATTGGGTTTTTATGTACGAGGGTTGATTACAAAATTTTCAAAACCCAAAAAATTATACCAAAACATTTTTTTTGAATTTTTCTATTTTATTTTCAACAAGGGTTTCCCCTTTTAACCCTAAAACTTCTCCCAGCGATGTTTCCCAAACTCTTAAAATATCCAGGGGTACTCGGGTTTTTCTGCAAAAAAAATTGAAATAATTGGTTTTACAAAGGATTTTCCTTTTTTATTTGACAAAATTCTATCCTCCGAGCTTTTTTGGGGTGAGGAAACATAAAAAAAGTCACTTGGGGGGCTTAGATTTGGGAGTATGGTGGTTTTCAAGAAATTCGCCGTAATTCAAAAATTTTACCATGGCAACCGCTCGGGGGTGAGACAAAATGCCCTTGTCTTTTTTAAAAGGATTTTCTTTTTTTTTAAATGTTTCCGTTTTTTTCCCCAAATTCTGAATTTTTTTGTCAAAAATAATGATGCGTAGTTTTTGCTCCTGGGAAAGGTTTTTTCCTTTTTGAAGATAACCGATTTAAATAACTCCATGACTATTCCAAAAGTCGCCATCACTTTCCTAGCCGAAAAAGCAAATTTTTTTTCACTGTTTCCTCCTTTGCAAACAACTGTTTGAACTGTATTTTTGTTTCGGGTATACCAGGTCTCATCTACGGTAATAAATTGGGCAAAACTTGAATTTATTGTATCTAAACTGCGCCAACAGAGCGTTTTAAATGTTCATTCTAACACGTTTTTGGTCTAATATGAGAAAACATGGCATCCAACGCGCCGACAGTTTTCTCATGCCTAAATGTTGATTTAATATGTGACAAACACGTTCTTTTGTCATGTTCACAACCTCTGCTATCTCTCACTAATTCTGCGGTCATCTAGCACCATTTGGTGAACTTGGGCGATGTTTTCGTTGTTAGTTGCAGTATTTGAACGTTACGAACGTCCATCGTTCTTCCAAGCTCCTACGGCCACGTTTAAATTTCACTTTGGTAAATGATGGTGCAGATTCCCCATTTACTAAATCTAACTCATCTTTAATTTGCGTAGGCGTATCGCCTTTCGAAAACAAATATTTAATGACAGTTCGATACTCATTTTGTCCGATTTTTTTTTTTTTTTTGTTTTTTAAAAATCACTCACATCAATTCACTTAAGCAACTGTTACATATAGGGAAAATCAAAATAGCTAAAAATTTGGTGATAACTGTCAACAATGAACAAAAAAAATTCACGCCTTTTATTGACATCCTCTCACCCACGTTGAGGTCGAAACTTTTCGACCACCCTCTACTACCTCCGTTACAAAAAGCCTGTTTTTCCCCAATTTAATAAAAACATTTCATGATTTTTAATTTTTTTGAAATCATTTATATTTTATTTTTTCCCTTTCATTTTATTGCGATTTTGAGTTTACTTTTTTCCCCCAGAAAGATTTGAAATCTAAAAAGATATATTTTAATATTCTTACCTTTACGGAAGTTAATTGGACTGAACAAACAGACAAAATTTCAAAAAGTACGCTCAAAAGGCATCCACTAACTTTAGCCGGCATTCCTATTACACACACGAGATCCTCCCTCACGAGTAAGTGACTGTTCAATGAGAGTGTTTTCAAAACAGTAACACATAATAAAATTATTGGTCATGATAAAAAGAATAATTAATGATCCAAAGTCAATCTTGAGCTGTTTGAAAACGGAAATATTCATTAATTAAAATGAATTCTATTTTGAAATTTAAATTCATAACAAATTCATTACCTTAAACATGGTTTTTAATTTTTAATTTAAATTGAAATGCAAAGTATCACTTTTATCTGAATGTTTAATCCGACAGGGAGGATTTACGCTTCAGGGTTGATCAGGTTTAGAACAAAGCGTCGCGCGGAATTTCAGGATTTGTGTGGATTTTTCTTTAAAAAGTACTTTTAAAAAAAGATTTGGTTAAATAAAGGACTGATTTGAAAACCACACATATTTAAATAAACAGATATCAAACTGCAGTGGTTTCCCCGTCACAAGTTCTAGGGGAAAAGGTTGCGGACATTTTGGGCCAAGGCGGGTGCTTGCGAGGTACCAGGGCCGCACCCCTCACCTTTGGGTTTTCTTAAACAAAACACCAGAATAAACCGCGGATTACCCCCCCTAGAGCACCATTGGTATCGGGGTTTTTGCCCTGAAGGCTCTCTGGCTCAGGTTTTAAAGAAGTACAAACTCAAGCCCACTTTCAAGTGGCCATATCAAAACTATGTTTTTCAAATATAAAGCTTTCAGTTGTGCACGAACTGTTCTTCTGGTCGGTCTCGGCTGCTCACACTTGAAGCCCTTAGGGCTCCCAAAGCGGGACTAGGACGTCCCTTACTGGGGTTAGCTTTCTGAAATGTTACGTCATACCTGGCAAAGGTGATAATTTGGAGGGGCATTGTAAGGCGCGAAAATAATACAGATCTAGTTATTCAATTTTTGTCAATGTCAAAGTCGGAAATTGATTGTTTGTTGAATTTAACGTCGCACTGTTCAGTTACGGGAGGGCCTTTGGGACGGCCCACGTTTTTTAAACAATCAGTGACGGGCGACACCCGAGCTGACCCCTCTCCAACCACCACCCACCAATTTGAGGACGCCCCAGCTCCGCCCCAACGTGCCCGCCCCGGCGGGTCTCCAGTGGACTGGGCCGAACTCGTGACAAGGCATGCCAAAGGGCCCGATACCCATACCACTCAACTACCGGGCCTTGAATTGGTAAAAAAGAGGCTTTACCTAGGGACCGCATTTGGGTCCATAAAGCCGCCCGGGTTCCCCCCATGCCACACCCCAAGGAATCAACAAAGGTAGTGTGCCGGTCAACATGCACCAGGCTCGGCGATTACCTATGTAAACCCAAAAAATATATTTCGCATCAGAATGGGCATGGGTAACCTACAGCAAGTCACCCGAGAAACTGAAAGGGCTTTTCATCATCCAGTTGACAGGAACGGGCCCACTCCTGTCCATGGTCTACAGCGAAGCATGGGCCAAAGGGAATACAAAATATATCCCTAGGACACTATTTTTCTTTTTATAGAACACCACACACTGTAAACATGCGGGTTGGAAAAACAAAAGCGTTATTGGGAAAAAACAAATTATAAAAGAAAATTTATTTAAAATTGCAATTACTAACGAAATATAAATCTTAAAAAAAATTATTTTAAAGTACAAAAAAAAAACAAAGCCTCAATCTCCTCTTCAAACCTTTCTGCCCTCCGCTTTCTGGTGTTTTCCTGTGAGGAAGCTGTTGCTTTTCCTGCTCTTCTAAGATTTTGTGCTGTTTTATAGGCTAATAGATCTGGTTTAGTGAAGCTAGACCTGATGGGCATAAGTTGCATCACCACCACAAAAAATTTCGTAAATCAAATATTAAACTTGCGTGTTATCCATCTAGACAGGACAAGAAAGTCACTAAAATAACCAGATGGCGTGAAACCCATGTTTACCAAAGTCAGCATGCCCCCTGGGAGAAAAAAACCCCACAGGAGCTCGGGATTGTGACATCCGTACTCATTTGAAGAAGATTAGAAAGAAAGAAGACAAAAAATATTCATACATTAAGAAATATTTAAGTACATGCTCTGGAAAATAGCATGAATGTCAGGTTCAAAAAGTTTTAAAGAAATACATTTGTAATATTTTGAGTAATCAGACTATCTCTCTCTCTCTCGCCATGATAGATTCTGTGAACAATTTAAATACCCACTACCTGGTTTTTCTAACTTAATAAAATTGATTGTAGCTTGGCGTCTAGGTAGCGTAGAAATAAAACAAAGTTGGTTGGGTAAAGCCAAAAGACAAAATTCTATTTAATAAAAGTGAAAACAAAAATATATGTCTTGACCGAATTTGGTCATTTTCGACGTGTCGAATATCTTGATATCCTAGCTTCGATGGTATCTCACTAAAGTGTTGAGGATGATCGGATATTAGGGTAATATTTCTGCCTCACTTTTTACTGATAGCGGTTGGAATCTTTCAAGAGCGTTGCAAATAACACAGATTTTAAAAGCCTTTTTCAAAACAAATGTAACAATATTTTCAAATTTTGACCTTAATGGTTGATAACTACTACTTTGAGAAAAATTAAGGGACTGCGCGTGCACACGCTATCCCAATTCAAAAATTATGCTCTCGCAACTTCCATGAAAAATGGAAGCGGCGAGCGTAAACACTATTTGCTCCCAGCAACACCCTTCACAAGATAGGGGATGCAATTATCCAGAATCCAATCTAAAAACAAGATTTATACAACATTTTTAATTGAAAATATTGGTACTAAACGTATGGGAAAAATAATATCCTTACTAATATTATAAACGTGAAAGTTTGTGTGGACGTTTGGTACTCCTTCACGCAAAAACAACTTAAAGAATTTTAATGAAACCCTACAATATATAATAGCGCATACATCAGAATAACACATAGGTTAGAATTTATAAAGATATTGTGTGAAGTGTCCAAAATATAACGATAATTGTCAAGAAAGTAGGAATAAATTCTGTCATCTGCAAAAAAGCTCGCAACAGCATATATATATCTTTCATGTGTGAAACAAAACTTTGCATTTGGTTTTGTCTACGCCAGCCGTCAGGAACTGCAAAAGCTTAAACAGGCGGAGTGTGAGTCTGATAACAAATTTAACATAAAATAAATACAACAAAAAGTAATATTAACGTATTACACTTCACCAGATATAAATTATTTATACTATTTTAAGCATTCATAACAAAAAACTTGTAACAATGCGCGACTTTTGATGAGTCGAGATCAACTTAGGAAGGTATATTCAAAAATCGACCCACAAGAGAGTTACGGGGAGTTATAAATAAAGAAATCATTTTTATCAGATATTAGATTTACAGACTTACAATTTAACAAACAGGGGTTTTTTTATTCAGCTGAGATACGCAAACATTTTTTTTTATTGTTTAGTTTTCAGTTCACGTAAAGTTAACTGATTAAAAACTTATTTTTCCTTCAATCTGTATTGTTTAATTATTCAATTCTCCCGTGCGAAGAACGGGAATAACTGCTAGTATTTAATAAAGGATTGTTTCAAAACAGTTGTGTATACAAAATCTAAACACAGCACTTGCGACACCATCGATTGAAAGGTTTGATCAAACAAAGTGGCGGCAAATTTTTGAATTTTATAAATGAGTGAGCTTCACACCTGCAAATCCAATTCAGATGAAATGTTTGAACGTTAGTTTCTTTGAATGTTTTAATACAATTCTTTAATTTTAACTCAAAATGTGTCATATAAAAATTCCAAGCACAAGTTAAAAATATAAGAATGCAATCCATTGGCGTTTGTGTTATTTCTTTGCATATTCGAATTTTATAGAAGAACATAAGAAAAAGTCATAATTTAGGGCAAATATTCCTCTCGAACTGCAGGAATGGATGGAAAGGCCTGAAGAGTTTTAGATTTGAGATTAAGTTCTATTTCTTAATATTTAATTAGAAATTATCGTGTGTAAAAAAAGGGTGAGACGTAAGTAAAAGAAACAAATATCAGGAAATTGTAAAATAATATCATTGCTTCATCACAAATGTAGTCTAAGACATCTATGATTCTTTATAGTTTAAGTTATTTTTAGTGCCTGCAAGATTAGGTTATTCTCTCATACGTGAATGTTTCAGTTTAAATCATTTTGTCCTTGAGTTGATTTGATGGGAAACAATCTTCAACCTGTGAATTGTGGCTCTAATTTTAAAGTGATATATTGCCTTTCATTAAAGGAATTAAAAAAAACTTAGGTCATGCTCACATTTTGTAAATAGAAGGATTCATTTGATTTAACCCTTTATCTACCAACGCGTTACTAATAAGTACCACTCACTTTAACATTACATAGAATAACCATTTTTATGAATATTCTCACAATAGTTATATTGATTGATTGATTGAATATTAACGTCGCACTGTTCAGCTACACGAGGTCTTTTGGCGACGAACCACGTAATTTTGAACCATGGTCAAGTGACGTGGACGACACCTGAGCTGGCAACCCCTCTCCTAACTACCACACCATACCAGCGGAGGACGTTACAGCTCTCGACAGAATTAACGCGCATCGCTGCCCTACACGGCGGGTCTTTAGTGGTACTGGGCTCGAACTCGTGACAAGGCAAGCCACTATCCGATACCTATTCCACTCGGCTACCACGGCCCACAATAGTTATAAGGAATATTCTTTCAAATCCACCCTTCCAAGATATATGGCAGCACGGGTTTTATGATGAATATTTTAGCTGAAAAGGTGAATAGTTTTAAAGCAGAAATTGCGTTTTCAGCTGGCGGAGTTTTTAGTGCATTTAAGATTGTCATTTTTTTACGAAAAAGCAGCTAATAACAAAAGGTAAATGTCTTATTTTTTGTATGTTAATGTAAACCTTAAAAAACGATTTGACTGTTTATTTTAAGTAAACAGTGCATATAATTAATTTTACAATTAAATACCCTTAATTAATTAATTAGATCTAACGGATTAAGTTTTCCAAAGATGAGTATTTTGTCTATGCATATCACTTAATTTTTAATGCCATGAATAAAAAAAATATTGCATGAAAGAAACTGCAGTAAATCATAATGTGGTAGATAAAGGTTAAACAATAAATACAGCTCTTTTAAAGTAGTTCTCCAGCTTTTAGATATGTTTCATTTTGTGTGCGATTACTAGGATGATTAATAAATATAATGGTTGGTGCTACTGTGGTTCGTATGCTGCGAACTCAATCCTTCTCTCGCACATGAATGGCTCTTTGTTATGCTGTTGCTAGGATATTGCACTTGATTGCGTTTTGTGTTCCCTCAGAGGACAACACTATTGAAATAGGGGCTGCAAGTGGGCATCCAGTATCTGCATTTTCATAAACGAAAGGAGTTTGTATATAGTGTCTTATCTTCCTCCATCAATTTCTGCAATTTAATGTTTACGTACACTTTTTGGAAAAGGAAACATTCGAAATTTCCAAACTCATGGAATAGGAATTAACAAATATTGATGTTTTTTACAACGTCGACAATTCTTAGTCATTGGTGGTGGACCTTTTATATTCCCACCCCAATTTTTGGCTGATGGGATTCCTCACTTTCAAAACCTTCTTACAACACACCTATATCAGATAATTGACCGTGTCGAGCATGAACTACGCATCCTTTCATGTACATGGTATTTCTTCAAGAGAATTAGGATTCAAATAACGACTCGACAGAAATAATGTTTTGTATCCATTCGGTGGCCGAATAACATAGTAACACATTTGTGTAATGAAATAAAATTGTACTCTTGTTGTTTATTGAGTACTTCGATGAAAAATCTTGACGTTAATTCAAATTTTTAAAAATATTTATAATTTTGTTGTCTTTCATAATGTTAATAATATAAACAAAAGTGAAACGTCTAACCCAGATGTTTTTTTATCGATTTTGTATTGAGATTGAAAAGAAAAAAAAACGATATACACCCGGAAATCCTTAAAATTATTTATAAGATCTAGTGGCAAATTTCTTTAACTTGCGTTCAGCTATATTTTGACCGAAAAGTTTTTTTTTTTTTTTTTTAATTCTTACAAAAAGAATATTTGCGGAACAATTAAATAAAATTTGGCGATATAATTAACTGTGTTTGTGTACATTTAATTAAACAATTAAGTAGTGAATATTGTATTACATAGTTCCATAAAATGTTTAGAAGCTCTGATTTTTGATATTATGAAAAATTGCAGAAATAAAATTTTCACATTATTTGAATGAAATAATACCGGTGCTTTGCAACGAAACTATTAATAGACTAGTGTAAAATAGTGCTATTTTTGAATTTTGTTTAAAGGAAAGTATATGATATTCCCTTCTTATTCAGCCACCGCAATACGTCACTGAATTTTCTTTCAAATGGTTGGTTCGAGTCATGAGAGTCACTAAAGAGAGAAGTAGACACAAATTTTGGCTTGGTTGACTCAATCCTCAACATCCCCCCGTTATCCAGAGCTAGGTCACTTGTAAAATGGGGGACAATCTCAGCTGTTGCGCTTTACTTGTGATTGATTTTCATATGTACGAGGTTGATCTGAGAAGTTTCCGACCAAACAATTATACAAGACATTTTTTCTGAATTTTTCTATTTTATTTTTAACATAGTTTCCTTGTAACTCTACACACTTCTCCCAGCGATGCTCCAATCTCTGTAAAATATCCAGAGAGTACTCGAAGTTTTTCTCTGCAAAATAATTGAAATAATTGTTCACGAAGTGTATTGCCTCTTCATTTGACGAAAATCTATCCTCCGATTGCAATTTTTAGATGAGGAAACATAAAGAAGTCACTTGGGGCTAGATTTAGGGAGTATGGTGGATGGTCAAGTAGTTCAAGCCGTAATTCATAAATTTTACCAGGGAAACCCCGCTCGGTGTGGACAGTGCGTTGTTTTTTTTGAAAAGGATTTTTTTTTTTTTGCAAATGTTGCCGTTGTCCGAAAATTCTTTTTTTGTAAAAATAATGATGCGAAATATGCTCCGGAATTTTTTTTTTTTTGAATAACCGTTTTAAATAACTCCATGACTACCCCAAAAAAAGTCCCATCACTTTCAAACCCAAAAAAAAAATTTTTTTTCACCATTTCCCTCGAAACAACTGTTTGAACTGTACTTTTGTTTCGGGCGTAACCAGGTCTCATCTACGGTAATACATTGTGCCAAAACTTTAATTTATTGCATCTAAACTGCGCCAACAGAGCGTTTTAAAAATTTCATTCAAACCCCGTTTTGGTCTCAAAAAACAGGCATCCAACGCGCGGATGTTTTCTTATGCCTAAATGTTGATTTAATGTGTAACAAACCGCATTTAACATGTTCCCCTCTGCTTTTCCTCACTTTATTTCTACGGTCGTCTAGCACCATTTGTGAACTTTGGCGATGTTTTCGTTGTTGTTGCAAATTAAACGTTCGGAACTCCTGGTTCCCAACTCTTGGCCACGTTAAATTTCACTTTGGTAAATGATAGTGCAGAGTCCCCATTCACTAAATCTAACTCATCTTTGAGTTGCTAAATGGATCGCCTTTTTAAAAACAAATATTTAATGAGAGTTGATGCTCGATCTGGGCATTTTTTGTTTTCACAAAAAAACCAATCAACTCACTTAAACGACTGTTTAAATTTCTGGCGTCCAAAAAGCTAAAATTTGGTTGTCTGTCAACAAATAACAACAAAATTCACGCGCTTTTTTGACATCTGCTCTCTTCTTCACGTTGAGGTCGGAAACTTTTCAGACCACCCTCGTACTACCTCCGTTACAAGTAAGCCTGATTTTCCAATGTTAATGAAGACATTTCGTGATTTTTTTTTTAATATTTCGAAATCATTTATATTTTATTTTTTCTCCTTTCAATATTATTGCGATTTTGAGCATTACATTTTTACCCCAGAAAAGATTTGAACATGCTAAAAAATAACTTTTTAATATCATTACCTTTACGGAAGTTAATTGGACTGCGCAAACAACAAAATTTCAAAAAGTACGCTCAAAAGGCATCCATAACTGTATCCGGCATTCCTATTACACACACGAGATCTCCCTCACGAGTAAGTGACTGTTTAATGAGTGTGTTTTCAAAACAGTAACACATAATAAAATTATTGGTCATGATAAAAAGAATAATTAATGATCCAATGTCAATCTTGAGCTGTTTGAAAACGGAAATATTCATTAAAAATGAATTTCTATTCTGAAATTTAAATTCATAACAAATTAATTACCTTAAACATAGTTTTTAATGTTTGATTTAAAACTGAAATTTGCAAAGTATCACTTTTATCTGAATGTTTAATCCAACATTGAGGATTTACGCTTCAGGGTTAATCAGGTATAGAAAAAAAGCGTCGCAGCTGGAATTCAGGGTTTAGTGTTGACTTTTCGTTACAGGACTATTTAGAAAAGATTTGGTTAAATGAAAGGACTGAGTTTGAAAAGCACACATATTTTAAATAAACAGATATCAAATTCATCTTCAGTGGATTCCCTGTCACATAGTTCTAGAGGAAAAAGAGATTGCGGACACTTTGGCCAAGGCTGGTGCTTGCGAGGTACCAGGGCCTTCAGCATCCCTCACCTTTTGGAAATTTTCTCTAGAACAAAACACCAGAATAAGACCGCTTGGATTACCCCCCCAGAGCACCATTGGTATCAGTGTTTTGTCCTGGGGCTCTCTGGCTCACGGTTTTACAAACAGAATCAAATCTTCTACCCCGCTTTCGAATTGGCCATATCAAAACTATGAAATTTTCCAAAGGATGCAAGACCCTTTCAGATGTGCACGAACTGTTCTGAGCCGGCCTCGCCTGTCACATCCTCGAATGCTAGGGCTCACCAAGCAGGATCTAGAAAATCCCTTCTGTGTTAGACTTTCTGAAAGTTACGACGTCAGGGAACCTGGTCTCCCACGGCTGACCAATGGGGCGTGCAACAACAACACAGATATCGGAATGAATGTTTCACGGATTTAGTTCCCCAAACCCCCGTTGAGGAATGTAGGCAAAAAATTTGGTGTTTAATTTAGAGATGGCATTGTAAGGCAGCGAAAATAATACAGATCTAGAATTAGTTGCAATTTTGTCAATGTCGAAAGTCGGTAATTGATTGTTCAATTGAATATTAAGGTCGCACTGTTCAGTTACACGAGGGCTTTTGGTGACGGACCACGTAATTTTGAACCAAGGTCAAGTGACGTGGTCGAATACCCGAGATGGCTCCCTCTCTCCCAACCACCACACCACACCACGGAGGACTCCCCATCTCTGACAGAACCAACGTGCATCGCCGCCCTAACGGGGGTCTCCAGTGGTACTGGGCTCGAACTCGTGACAAGGCATGCCAAGGTCCGATACCTATACCACTCAACTACCGCGGCCTTGAAAGTAGGTAAAACGAGGCCTTTACCCAGGTACCGCATATTTGGATCCATAAAAGCCAACCGGACTTCCTCCTGGCATGCCTACACCCACAACGGAATGCAACAAGGGAGGTAGTGTGCCGGTCAACATGCGCCAGGCTCGGCGATTACCTAATGTACACCAAGACATAGTACTACAGCATCAGAATGAGGCTTTTACGGGTAACTCTACAGGAATGTCACTCCGAGAACACCGAAGAGACTTATCATCATCCGGTTGACAGGAGCGGGCCCACTCCTGTCCATGGTCTACAGCGAAGCATGGGCCAAAGGGAATACAATATATTTCCCCTGACACTATGTTTTCTTTTATATAACACCTCACACGGTAAACACATGCGGGTTGGAAAAACAAAAGCGTTAGTTTGAAAAACAAATTATAAAAGAAAATTTATTTAAAATTGCAATTACTAACGAAATATTAATTTTAAAAAAAATCATTTTAAAATACAATGTAAAAAGATACAAATGTTTCCTCAATCTCCTCTTGAAAACTCTTCTCTGCACATTCTGCAGTTTCTGGTGTTTTCCTGTGAGGAAGCTGTTGCTTTTCCCCTGCTCTTCTAAGATTTTGTGCTGATTTATGGGTTATAGATCTGGTTTAGTGAAGCTAGATCTGATGGGCATAAGTCCCATCACCACAAAAAATTTCGCAAATGAAATATTAAACTTGCGTGTTATCCATCTAGAAAGGTAGTCACTAAAATAACCTGATGGCGTGAAACCCATGTTTAACAAAGTCATCATGCCCCCTGGGAGAAAAAAAAATAACTAGAGGAGCTCGGGATTGTGACATCCGGACTCATTTTAAGAAGACTAGCTCCCTGAGGAGCAAAGCTCTTGAAACAGACACTCAATTGAAAACGAATTCTGCATTCGGTCTAAAAACAAGAAGATTTATACAAGGGTTTTAAACAAAAATATTGGTGCCAACATGCAAAACAAATATCATCTATTTAATGAATAATTGTTTTAAAACAGCAATGTGCATACAAAATTTAAGCGCAATTAATACGAAATCAGCCTTTGTGCAGGGATGGATAGAAGTATAAGTGACAGTAAGTGTTTGAATTTTATAAGTGAATGATCTCCACGTCTGCCAAAAGGATTACAAAGTTTCAACAGTGATTTCTTTAGAATTTTTATAAATACAATTCACACATTAATTTAACTAAGAATGCTACACATCTAAACTAAATCTACATGTTAATAAATATAAATGACTTTTCTAAATGTAAATGTTTATCTTTAATTTCGTATTTCTAACAATTGAGTATAGTGCATCATAATGCAAATTTTTATAATTAAAACAAAGGCACGAAATTAACTATACACTTTCAGCATACGGAATAGAACACCATGAAATCAAAATTAAAGAAACTATTTTATTTAAATTGAATTTAGTCCATATGCAATGGTTTAGAAGAGAATTTAAAGCAATACCATATTTTATTTCGCTGAAACTCTCAATTTTATATGTGTGTGTGTCGACTGAAATTTAAATTTATTTTCTTTAGATAGTCCAAAGGTTTTTTTTTTTAACCGTTTCAGAATTCCGTTTCTAATAAAAACATCATTTATGAAAAAAAATCATGATTTTAGGGTAGTCGGATACCTTAAAAGAAGGAATTTTAGTTGCTTTACGAATATCGTCATTTCGCATGTACCGGTTTGCACCGACAATCATTCGAATTAAAAAGTATTACTTTATTAAATTCTGGTGTTTTTAATTCTTATTCGCGTCAGCAAACTCGTGAAAAAATTTTCTCTTTAGAGTCTTGGATTCGAGTTTAGATTCCTCATACCACACATCATTCTTACAGATAGATGTGCTATTTAACTCACACCAGCAACAACGATCTCGCATTTTCTTAAGGAGAGTGTTTCGAGAGCACTAAGTGCCTATCAGTAGCCTCCTATTTCATTTGACCTCGTGAGAGGTTCTAATCTCTTGGCCTCATTGACAATATACCCAATTTTTCAAAGTTAATATATCATTGAATCCATTTTTTAAAAAAGTGTGTCCAGTCCGTACATATTTATATTTCACACTCCTTCCTGTTTTTCAAATGTATTGCGTTTACGAGCACTCAATTCAGAGAACAAAAACATATCAGAACGTTAAAATAAATGAATGTTTGAAGTGTATTTTATTCACGATCCCAGTTCCAAAAGTTTTGCTCCACCCACTAATTGTGCACACGTCTAGCGGCAACCTAATCTAGTGGAATGGTATACCTATTTGATAAAGAGAATTTCCTGCCCGAGAATTTCAAAGCAGTAACACTTATGTAAAAAGTTTCTGCAAAAATATTGGCAAGGGAAAAAAAAAAAAATAGTAATGATTTGATTAATCATGAATTTCTTCAAAAAGGTGTTCATTATTGACATATGAATTCTATGCGGACTTCTAGATGTAAGAAAATTAATAACCTATTGTTCCCTAATCAACCCTTCACAAGATAGTGGATAGCTGTATGCCTACATTCAAACGAAAAGCAACAAGATTTATAGAAGGATGTTCCTCAAAAATATTGGTACTATCACATGCAGTGGTGGCCAAAATTGGGGACACTTTTGAAAACTATTATGCTCTTTTTTTAAAAACAAAAATTGGATGAGTATTGAAAATTTTACGTTGTACAAAATGCAAAGTATTTTGTATCATTTTAAAGAGAATTTAATCCTGATTTTAATATGAGAAAAATTGAAATATTTGCAATGTAAAATAAAAATTATGCTGTAATAACTATGGATAGTCATAAGATTCTGAATATAACAGTGAGTCATCAGTGTTTAGTGAGTTAGCCTTTGTTTTTTTATAAGAGCTTCACACACATTGATGTTTCGTTAAGCTGAAAATAGTTTTAAGCTCTTCTTTCGTTATTACATGATTTAAGGAATTCACGATATTTTTTACGGCTGCCTGGCAAGATTATTCTTCTACGTGTATGACACATTCTAAATCCTGTTGACCTTGAGTTTATTTAATTTGAAACAATCTTCACATTTCGAATGATGGCTTAGACTCGCGATGCATGGTATTTTATTGAGAAAAAGTACTTAAAATTTAATTCATGAATTTCCTAATTATATGAATCCACATCGAATTCATTTGATTTAAATAATTAAAACAGCTCTTTTAAAAAACAACATTTATTAGATATTTTTCATTATGTATGTGATTGCCAGAATTATAAATAAAAACAAATGCATAAGTGTTGTTACTATTGGTTGGTGTGCAGACATTTCAGTTCTTCTCTCCTGCTCATGAAGATATTATTTTTTGTGCTGATGGCTCAATGAGAGTGCAAAATAATTGGAATAGCCGCTGCATGAGATCACGCAGTACCTTCAATTTCTAAAGAAAAGCGGTTTTATAGATTCTTTTTTTTAACATTCTGATAATGTCTCGGGTTTAATGTTTACCTGCAATGTATTGGGATGGAAACGTTTGAATTGTGTGTCGAAACTCATGGAACGTAAGTTTTAAAAAATTGATAGTTTAATAAAACGTAATTTTGTCTTTTTGGGGA